>CAUYQV010185492.1:0-20770 GCA_963574575.1 Galagoides demidoff
CTCCAACTCCTGGGCTCAAGCGAGTCTCCTGCCTCCGCCTCCCAAGTAGCTGGGACCACAGGCACCCGCCACAACACCTGGCCATTTTTTGGTTGCAGCCATCATTGTTGTTTGGCGGGCCCGGGCTGGGGATTTGAACCCACCACCTTAGGTGTACGCGGCTGGCGCCTTAGCCGATTGAGCCACAGGTGCTGAGCCCACTTTTAAAAATTTTTCCTTCTTCTTGTCCTCAAATCATTGGCTTAGGGAAATTTTGTGTTTTTAAGACCTGTAAGGATGAACTAGTTTTTTAAAAAAAATCAGTTCTCATGAAATTCCCTTGAAATGCAGGCATGCCTCAAAATTAGGGCATTGCAAGCCCAGCCCCATCTTTGCACCCCTGAATGAATTCCTCTCCCACTCTAGATCCAGGAGAGCTGCTGGCTGGCTGGTGTGTGAACCCTTTTCTACACCAGGTGGGTGTTTTACCTTCAGAAATGGAGAAGCTGCTGGGAGAGTCTGGACAGAAGAACTAGAAGGAAGTCATTTTTCCAATAATGATGAGTCATTTAGGTCTTACATACCATTTTCTTGTCACATTACACACTGAATGAATCTTTGAGTGAATGATGTTACTTAGCTAATTGTGATAAAACATCTTGGGGGCAAATATCTTTAGGATCATAATAACTGTTACTTATATACATTGCATTAATGTTGAAATTGAAAAGCCATTGCTTTTAAGCTTTTTTGGGAGCGCCTCCATATTGTTTACCCGTATCTTCGCATTCATCGTAGCATTATTCACAACAGCCAAGATGCAGAACCAACATAAGTGTGTGTTGGGGGATAAATGGTGAATATGGGGTCATTATGCAATGGAGTATTTTTCGGCCATAAAAGAGAGACACCTTGGCATGTGTGACAACCTGGATGGGCCTGGAGGACATTAGGCTAAGTGAAATAAGCCAGACCCAGAAAGACAGATACTGCGCTCTGACAGGTGGAATCTGACAAAGTTAGGCTCACCGGAGGAGCAGAGAGTAGAACAGGGGTGATGAGGGGTGGGGGACAAGTGGGTATGTGGTGGCAGGGTACAAACTTTTGGTCATAAGATGAACAAGTTCTGGGGATCTAAGATACAGTTTTACCAACTGTGGTCACTGCGTTGTATTTGTTTTCTTGTAATTTGCTGAAAGGGGAAATCTTGAGTATTTTCACCCATCCCAAACTATGAGGTTATGGATGTGTTAATTAGCTTGACTTGGTAATCATTTTACAATGTATATAAATATAAAATCATTTACATTGTATTCTTTGAATCTATACAATTTTTATTTTTCAAGTATGCCTCAATAAAGCTGAGAAGAAGAAATATTGTTGTGTTCATGTTTTTCAGCAAGTAAATGAATTGCACTAGTGTTGAGAGCTCCAGGACATCAAAATATCTCCAAAACACATTTGGTGAAATTAAATTCCTCCTGCAAGAAATTAATGAATAAGTGCTTAGGTGTGATAGTGGGAATGAAGCTGATGATTTTAAGCATTATAAATAGAAGTGTGGATATTAAGGCACTGGAATTTTAATTATTGACAAGAAGTGTACTGAGAACAACAGGTCCAAAGAGCTAGACGTTGGCTTTTTTACATGGCATTTGCGGTGATTTCTCTCTCATTCATTCTCCCTCCCACTCATGCTGCGGGCAGCTCTGGGTTGGAACTCGGTTGCTGGGCAGTAGGGGTGTGACTCCCCAGCGTCTGCACCACGCACTCACGCCGGGAGGGTCTCATCTATTCTCAGCAGCACCCTCAGATATGGGCTGTCTTAATCGCCCACCTTTTTGGAGAGGCCACAGAGGCATAGAGAGGTTGAGAAACATTGTCCAAGGTCACTCAGTGAGTCTGTCAGATTCTAGATTTCCCCTTTCAGCCATAAGGATACCTGTTTCCCACCAGACTATGGTAATCACAAGCTAAGGGTGGCTTCTCACAGTCACTTCCTTAATGGCCAAGGAGCCTGTGTTAATTTCCCAGGGCTGCACTAAAATTATCACACATTATTAAAACAATAGGAATACATGCTCTTAGTTCTGGAGGCCACGATTTGGAAATGAAGGTGTGGGCAGGACCATGCTCCCCCCACGATGGTCTCGGGGGATCCTTCTTTGCCCTTTCCAGTTCTTGGTGAAGGCCTTCTTTCCTGTGTCTGTGCTGGTTTTCCCTCCTCCTACCTTACCCCTCTCTCTCCCTTCCTCCTCCCTCTACACCCCCCCTCCCCTTCCTGTTCTTCTCTGCTTCTCTCTCCCCTCTCCCTCCTCCCCTTTCCCCCTCTTCCTCTCTCCCTCCTCTCCCTCCCTTTTCCTTTCCCTATCTTCTTCTCTTCCCAGGCCTTGTCATTAGATTTGGGGACCACCCAATCCAGGATGATTCCATCTCTAGATCTTGAATTTAACTGTATCTACAAACACCCCCTTTTCCAAATAAGGTCACAACATACAGGTTCTAGGGGTTAGGACATAGACATCACGTTCCGGGTGGGGGGAGTCACCATTCAACCCACTATGACACATTTCTTAGTTTCTTTTCTGTACTCCAAATTGAACCAAGTTCTTTTTAAACAAAGGAGGAAAAACTCACCAAATGATCTATATTTTCTGTGAATAACATAAACCTTGTTTTATTCATTTAGACCTCTGTAACTCTGCTCTCCTGGATCTTAGGTTTATGAAGACTTGTGAACTCTCTCTGCTTTTCCTGAATCTGATGGTGTTTAAATGGAAGGGCCCTCATATCACTCAAGGTTTTTAAATGATGCCTTTTGGGTCCTAGTTATTGTTTTTAGCATTTTCTTTCCCATTTTTGCTAGTCCCTCCCCTTTGACTTTATTCCTTTTGCTTCCCTTAATTTTTTTTGGTAATTTATTTGCGTGTTTGATTATCGTTCTTAGTACAGTTCAACTTCACCAGTGTTAGAGGTGGTGATGATGGGACCAGCCCACATGTCAGTGAGTCCTGCAGCCTTATGGGAAATTTCCTGGGATTTGGCCATGTTTTAAAAACTAGGTCAATGGATAGTTCATACTGTTAGGTTTATCTCAGTACCAATATCTGAACGTGTTCTACAAACTGGCAAATACTATGTTAATGATGTTTCTTGTATTTCTTTTTGTAGATTTTTTGGTGGGGTTTCAGTTTAACCTCCACAAAGAAACTAGTCAGCACTTCTAAGTTGGGTAAAATGTAAACTTTCCACTTGTGAGAGGTAGTAGGTTGGTGCATCCATTACTGTGATCTCAACAATGTGTACAGAATGAATTTCAGGTGGCTTGTGAGGACATTGACTTGACCGCAAAAATAGGAAATGCATTAATTAGATGGTAGTTCCCATAACTAAGAATTATTTAATCTTGTCATTGTAGGGATTGCAATTTTTTAAAAAAATTCTTTCATATTTCCAAACACTTGGGGGTACACATGTTTTTACATTGTACGCTACTCTGGTGAAGTGCCGAAAAGCACTGACTTCAACATTCTGTAATTCATCTGTGTAACAAAAAACACATGCACCCTCTAAATGTTTAGGATTTACATTTTATCATCGAATGAAAAAATAGCTGTGTACATTAATGTAATCATGGGGTACAGTGTGGTGTTTTCATATACAATTTGAAATATTTTCATCAAACTAGTTAACATAGCCTTCATGTCATTTTCTTGGTTATTGTGTTAAGACGTTTATATTCTACTTTTAGAAAGAATCACTTGTACCCTTGTAAGATAAACCATAGAGGTGCAATCTTATGTTCTAATACCAGATCTGAGGCTTATCTGACACATAAGCCCAGCCAGTATTCAAGGGCAGATAGTTAGAATTCAGGCCTGTCTTGTGCTGGGTCTTGACTGCCATAATCACAGACGACAAACCAGACAAAGTGTCCCCTCTTTGGTGGGATTTCCAAAATTGCTGTTTTTCGCCTTAGGAATTCTTATTTTTGTAATAACCATATTGAAATAAGACTAACCCTGCCCCACACCATTTCCCTGAACCTCCCTCTAAATCTAGATTTCCAACAGTTTTGCTAAGCTAGCTTCCTTACAACTTCTGCTTTTGGCAACGTGGCTAACTTTACGCCAAGGAATTTCACCCCTTAGCTGGTCCTAAACCCTGTATTTTTTCCTATGTTAGGTTTTTCCTTTTAGAATAATCAGATGGTCTAGAGCTAAGATGTGGAGGGCACGCGTGTGACCGTGAATGTTAAGAATCAGCAGGCACAGGGATAAAAGTCAAAGTGGTAGGAGGAGGATTTATGGAAGCTTACTAGGAGCCCGTCTCACTCATGGGCCCCCGCCTGGTGATGGAAGGTTCGCAAGCTTGCTTAATGCAAGATGAGCCTCAATTAATATTTTTCTCATCAGTTTGAACTATTCAGGCATAGAGGAAAAGTTGCAGAAAAATTGGTATTGAGCAGGAAGCTGTTGAAGGTGGGGCTGTCACCACAATTTACACACACACTCTAGCTCGGGCCTGTGTGTGCGAGTGATGTTTATAAGGAGAAGGCACAGAGCCCAAGATACTGGCCACCCATAGAGAAAAAGAGCTGCCGAGTGGAGAATTGGTTTGATTTTTATCTTTGTGGCAAGTGGCTCAGGAGAAAAAGCAAGGAGCTCCTCACTGGTTTGGAGCTAATAGTGGTTCTTAGTTTCAGCAACTCCCCCCCTGAATTTGCTTTCATGGCTAACTCTGGGAGCCACGAGAGCTAATGCCTTTCCCCCCCTGCTCTCCCCATAGGACACAGCAGCCTGGACTGTCCCTCTCCAGCACGACTGGGTAGTGGCTGTCCACAGCAGGGGCAGCTATCTCCAAAGCTAAGAATGTCAGATGATTTTCTCCCCAAATCTCCAATCCAGGAACTTTTAAGGTACTGTGTGACGTGTGAAAAGAAAGCTTAGGGTTTGCAGAGTGCGATGGGGGAGACTCTGGAAGCGAATGGAAACTGGGCCTCATGGAAATGCTCACTGCTGAGCCCACTGACACGCAGGTCCACATCAGCCTGCTGGCACCAGAGCGATGGATCAGAGCACTCACAGCAAATTCTGGAGAGAAGAAAGACCTGGCATTCGCCATTGAGCTAATCATCCCCGTCCCAACTCATTAACGTACTACCCAGGCCTCCGCTGCGCTGCTCTCCGGTGCTCCCTTCTGTGGGGTGTGAACAGCTTTTCCCAGCTTCTTTTCCATCTGCTGAAATGAACAACAGCCTTCGTAACCAATGGAAGCAGCAGGTGAAGAGCTATTTTTAGGTGTGCTGAAAGCTGAACATTGATTACTGTATTTCCACACCTAAAACACTCAAGATGCAAGGCTGAAAAAAGTTGATTTTTTGCTGGCTTCGGAGCTCACGGGCACCGGCTGTCTTCCCCACTCCTGCTTCCTCCCTGACACTGTTCTGTACCTAGACACTGGGGCACAGCAGTCTGGTCACCTCCCCTGTATGGTGGCTCTTCCAGCTCACCTGACGACATTTCATGACCCTGACTGCTCTTCCACTTCTCTAACATAACGTGACAGGATTTGATCTTTTGTACTTTGATGTGCACGTGGTGCACGGTTCTTCCCCCTTCCCCTCTAATGCTCTGGTGCACTTGCTGTATCATATTGAAGGCCTCAGTGTTTGTGGGTCTCACACATGATCTCATTTATTCTGCAGAATAACTCTGCCAGGTAGTGGCCTTGTTCGCGTTACAGAGGAAAGACAAGGAACGGGGGCTGGGAGAGCAGAGGAACCTGCTCCCTGGCTTGGCAGAACAGGAATCTGAACACAGCCTCTCATTCCAGACCTCACTCTTTCAGCCCTCTGCCTTTCTTACCAATTCTGTTTCAAAGTGGTCCTGACTGCAGGGGGCAGGACTCTTTTCTTTTGATGTTTTTCTTCTAGCACTTTAATTCTATCATTAAGTAAATCTCTTTGAGTTCAGTTTTCCCTTTTTAAAAATGCTACAGTAATGACCAGTAATAGCTAGGATGTCAAATGCCTGTCATTTTCCCCTTTTCTAGTAGAGACAGATCCATTGCGTTCCCTCCTGCTTTTCTCTGTACCACCGGGGTGCCTGACTTAATTGCCCCCGGGGCTGCATTACGTTGTGACACTGAATCTTAAGAGTGGAGGTTGTGCTCGTTGCTTGGACACTTGGCTCATTCCCATGGATCATGCTAACTCGCCATTTACTCCTTTGTCTAGTTTCCGTTTGATTAGTTGCTTCTCTATGATCCCTTTTGAGAATCAGGGACTTTATTCTGAGATGTCACCTACTGAAAGTCCTTGAGGTCCCCTTGGCTAATATTGTGCCAATTCATTGTTTGGGAATAAAAAAAAAAAAATCTTCCATCTGTATCTTGTTCAAATATGCTTTTATCCTCATTTGCCCCTAGCTGAGTTTCCTAAAACAAACCCCCAGGGATCAGCTAGGGAGGGACTCTCAGCCTGAGAAGTCTGCTCAAGACTGCTACCTGGTCTGCTCTTTCTTGGCCCCCTGCTCCCAGGGAGCATTTCTCCTTCTGCAATTCTGCTTTCCCTGCCACCTGCTCAGAGATGTGGATGTCTGGAGACAGGGCAGGAAAAAGCAGTGATTCTAGGCCTTGCTCATGGCCAGAGTTCGGTCATCTGAGGATGGAAGGAAAATACAGGTGATTAAGACGACTTTACTTGTATCTACCCTACCTATCCATCAGTCATCTGTAAATGTGTTTGTGCCAGTTAGAGTCTGTCAGTTGTGAGCAACAGAAATAGACTCATTCAAACAAAAAGGAATTGGAAGTGCCGGGGCAGCTAACAGAAATGAAGCTGAAGCTGCAAAACTGGCCAGCACAGGAGAGGGACCAGGAGCCGGTGGCACGCCTTTCCTGCACAGCCCTTGGACAACTCAGCCTTTGTGGTCTTGCCATGTGCCTCACAACTTGAACTAGAGGGAGGCTGAAGGTCCCGGGCTACCTAGGGGGCATGCCTTGATTGATGGCTCCACTAAACCCCCCTGAAGGGCAAACAGGAGAGGCAGCCAAGCCAACGTGTGTCTCCCACACAGTGGGTTTGGCTCTCAGAATTCCATAGGAAGCCGTACACGGCTGTCTGCACTGCTGGACCCTTCAGGACCAGCAATGGACATGTCAGGTGGGGCAAGCACCAGCTGGGAGGTGGCAGTGCCCCATGTTAGGGGCTCTGGGCAGGCAGGTGGGGCCCATTCTGGCTGGGGAGGGCCACCAGGTAATGCAAATACCACAAAAGGGAGGCCTGAAAGAAGACAGCATAGGGGCCAATGTCTCCACTCAGGGAGGGCTGGGAGCAGGTGTGAGGGGCTGAGATTTAGCATCAGAATGTCCATCTTTTTAGGGGACAAAGTTTGGTTTTGCAAGTATGGTGTTCTCCCAAGAGGATCTGTCTCAACAGAGTGTGTGGGGCGAATGCTGCTTTTTAGGACTAGCCCCCGGGCATTATGGCCACGTAAGAGAAATGTATTTTCATTTGTAAACCTTTCCTTGGTGATGATGGTCTCCACTAAAGTACGTAGGATACTCTTTCTTGTAAACGTCCTCCAAAAACTGGACTGTTTCATTCACACTGTGGTATGATCAAACTAGAATGGTTTAGTGGGGAATATCTGCATTTTTCACTGGGAGGAGAAGCCCAAGAAAAAGGTTGAATTTCCAGTTGATGGAACCTCATTAGAATATGTGTAAGAGTAAGTAATAGCTGAATTTATTCTGTGGGGAGGAAGACCCTCCTGGGAGATGCCACCGCTTAAGAGAAGATAAGGGACGAGAAAGGAGAAAGTGAAGCGTTAAGAATAATTCTCATCCACTGTACGTAAACCGTAATGACCCCAGGTGCTGGAAATTGTCATCATGTTGTAGGCTAGAACTATAAAGCCCTCCTTGTTATCGCCTCAGTTGCCGTAGTCCTTGTATAATCCCACAAAGCTCTTAGGTAAGTCAGTGGTGGGCTGTGTTGGAGCCAGCTCCTGCTGGCTCACGAAAGTTGGGTGCACCTTGGTGTGCAGTGACATCACATCTGTGGAATAAATCCCCACAAAAATTAAGTGAAGTGTACCCTTAATTCCAGAAACTGAGTGAAAAGACTTGCGAGTATTATGCGCTTTTGTCGAGGCCTTAAGCGACCTGGGAAAACAGTGAGGACCTGCAGGCCAGGCCTAACCTCCTACAGGGAACCCCGACTGTGTTGTCAAGTCAGCCTGCCAGATAAGGGTTGAAACGACCCATCTGAGCAGAGGACAGGACTCAGGTTGATGTGAGCGAAAAGAAAAACTCCATCATAATGTGAGTAAAATACTCCATCTTAACTGCAGGGTCTCCAAACCATAAGAAAACAGTCATGGAACCTGTTTCTTGGAAATTTAATTGAGTACATAGAAGAAAAAGGTTTTACTCCTCTGTTTATCAGACTTCTATTGTTAAAGTTAAAGGTCAGGATAATGTACAGAGTTCTTTTAGGTCTTCAGAGAGGAACAGCCTGAGGCTAGCTTAAGATGGTTATGTCACTTTCCTGGACTTTTCTATAGTTTAAGAATTGAGGATGTTAGGATTATTGATCAATGTGGTGTACCTGACTAGCTCCCAATAAAAGGGAGTGGAAAATAAAGACATTTTGCTACATGCCATCTAAGAATATGTAGTTGTTTCTTGCTTTCATACAATTCTAGGAGCGAGCTTGCACCTGTGGCCAAGCTGTCCTTTCCCCGTGAGAAAGAACATCACCCAACACACATCAGTAGCTGTAAATTGGTTGTGGGAGTATTTCCACCATGGAAATTGGAAACCCTATAAATCAGGATTTTTTTCTCCGAGAGTTGGTTGTTAAACATTTGTCTGAGTATCATTGGATATAATTCATTTTGATGTATTATGATTACGTATGTAATACTTTTCCTGCAATGGAAGATAACATTTTAATATGTAGTACTGATGGCCATATAATGTGTAAATTTTCCAAAGCATTTTATTCACCCTTCAATATTGGGCTTTTTTACATTAAAAGAAAAGGATAAGAGGAAAATAAGAGGAAAATGCTGTTTTCTGATCGCAATAGAAATAAATCCTGAGATGACAGTGTATTAGAGGGTGAGAGTGTTGGCTGAGACCTTTCTAAGGTTAGGCTGTTGTCCTCTCGCCTTCCCTCACCTCCTCCTCTTTTCTGGTCTCTTCCTGGAAAGAATGACCGGTGTCGGCAGCCTGTTAAATTTAATGAGTTCAGGACAGCATATGCTTTGTTCATGGATTCTGGCCTCATGTTAGCAGAGACACATTATCTCTGGATGGGAAGAAGCTTACTGTAATTGCAAGCACATTTTCAATAGAGATTTTTGTAAATTAAAAAAAGTATGGAACAATGGGTATAAAGGAAATGAGTTATTCAGGGCCAAAGTGTACTATTTGAAGAAATGTGTATAGCTTTCACATTTGAATCAGAAACAATGGGTCAGGCCATAGACAATCAGTGTATGTGTAGAGATGTTTATGTCTGTAATAATTTGCTTTTATTATCATAATGACTATTCTTAGAATTCTCAATGCAAGATTAGAGGTTAAAAACCCCCAATTCTTTGGAAACCTTGATATCGTAAAACATTTAAGTTATTTGACATCTTGGAGTCAAAGTAATGAAAAAATAGGGAGAAAGGAAATAGCTACGGTGACTCCAGACAGGTTCAATTCAGCACTTACAAGTGGCGTAAAAATTGTAGTTATTTCAAGCACTCGGAAGCTCTGCAAAAAAGAAAGCCCTGAGTAGTCAGAATGCAGAACTGAAGTGTTACTCCAGGAATTGTGTAAGCTTTGGCTTAAGTAAAAGACAATTATCTCTATTTGCACAGTGGAGAGATAATTCTAAGTAGTGAAACAAACTGCTTCAAACTGGTAACTTACATAATTTAGTGCTTTTATTGAGCATCTACTATGTGCCACATACGGTGCTGGATTCTTGATTTGCAAACATGATCCTAGCACAGTCCTATATCTAGGTTGAACCTAGACGGATAAAGAAAAATGCAAATATAGCAATGAAAGTGCTTCCCAAGTGCACTAAGATGGTACTCTTATTTTTACTGAAGAGTTTCCTACTTGGAGTCTTTTTTTTTTTTAATATAAAAGGCTGCTGACATAGTATATTTCCGTTTCTTTGTTTTCTCCTTGTAAATGTAAGTCATGCCCCTGGTGAAACAATTAGAAAAAGAAAATAAGTCACTACACTCTAACTCAGAGATGGGCACTTTGCAGCATGTTTCTGAATATGTGTATGTAAATATATCATAGACTTCAAGTTGGAATCATTTACACATATCCTTATACTTGGTATGTATATGTATGTACATATACTATTATACAGTCCTTTGTATTAAAATTCTCACGATCATCTCTGCATATCCTTAAATATTATACAAAAATTACATACTAATCATTGGCTGATATTTCATCTTTCAGACATAATTCATGAACATTTCTTTGGTTAGACTTTGAGGTTCACATTACTTGCGATTATGCTGTAGAGATCTTTGGTGTGGATATCCACACATGTCCTGCATAAAAATCTTTATACACATGTCTGAATATACCTTTACCATATATTCAGAATAGAATTACTGAATCAAGCCATTCATATAATAGCTTTCAATATGTATTTTCAGCACCCCAAACCCCTTTCCCCTCTCCCACCCCTGCACTCCCCTTCCCCCAGCTTGAATTGAAGTGAGCTTTTCTCCTATGTGGGCGTGAATTAGATCGTCTCCTGGCTTCATATCAGTATTGAGTGCACCGCTTTTCCAGTCTTGTGGTAATTTGCTGAAAAGAATGTGCTTCAATCTTAACATTTCTTGGTATTAAATATTATTTGCTTATGTACTATCTCTGGCCTACTACATGTAAGTTCCATGAAGACAGGGAGCTGGTCTGGTTTGCTGTGGACACCGAGTACCTGGCTCATGCCTGGTACAGAGTGTGCGTTCAGTAAACAGATGTTGGATGGATGTGGAGATAAAGTCAAATACTCAGAATTTGGTTGATTTTATGTTGTTTATTTTTATTCCTTCAGAAAGCCCGAGTGTAATGTTGTATAACAAACATCTGTCAGATGTTTAGTTCATCCTATTAGTAACTCAGAGATGGCTGGCTCAAGCCTTTTTCTCCGTGAGTTCTGTCAACCGCACAACTGCATAGGTAAGCACAACGGACTTGGTTGGCGTCAGCAAAAGAGGAGTACAAATTTATGGTTATTTGACTTATCGGTTTTGATGTTTTGGATTCTGAATTAAACTGATAACACCACATTTTCGCATTGTAAGCCATCTGTGTTTACAGTGCTTTTCCAAATCATTTTTTTTCGCTTTTTAAAAATTATTACAGGTTTTCTTGGCAATCCAAGCAACGGCCTCGTCTGTGCTTGTTGGGCCTTGTTTAATCATCACAACTTCTTATAATAATGCCTTAAAATTAGAAGCGAAAAAATCACACTCAGGAGTGTGTTACTGGGTACAGAACCCCTGGTTGTGTAACATTTGCTCACTACAGCTTTTGTAGAAGGCAAGGAGAGGAAAGATGTAGAGAGAAAAGGAGCTGCTTGAAGTTATAAATCCAGACAGCAACAGGAAAATAAAAGATTACAATCCATACTGTCAAGGAATCGGCCTATTGTCTGGCCTCCCTGCAAAGAGGCAAAACAAATAGATTCCCCCAGATAACTTGTTTTGGGTAGATTACCTTGGGGAGGCCTAGCCCATTTCCCCCCACCATCTCTCTTGGGACTGTGTCCACTTGTCACGCACTTGGCGCGTGGGCTCGTGAACGCCTCTGATGGCCCTGTACGGGTTCTGATAGGAGCTCTGCAGAGCTGGGAGGGACAGCTCCTTTCTTGCTGTGCTCCTCCGTGCCTTGCTCAGGGCTTGGCAGAAGGTCAGCTCCGAGAAAATATTTAACTAAGTGAATTAAAGAAGCTCAAGTAAAAGTGTCCCATGAGGCCAGATTAGGCAAACTCTCCACCAACATTTACGCAGGGTGACCACCCTTCCTGCTTTGCCACCTAGTAATTGTTAATGGTGTCCCTTGTTGCTCTAAAGTGTCCTGGTTTGGATGATAAATTACGTGGTTATCTGACATTTCAGGTAGTGACAGATTCGTTAACATTTGTAGTGGATAAAAAAAGCAGCAACTCAGTTTGTACAAATATATAGCTTATTTGTGAGGTTTATAAGAGTTTCAGTTGTCCCGAAGGACAGGTTGAGAGGGACAATGTTCAGCACAACTTTGATCCTGTTTTTCTATTAAGTACAGCTTACAACTTTAGCAGCAAATACCCGAGACTTCTTTCTTGTTCAATAACCAGTCCCATTTGAAACGCTTTAATTTTGTTTCCTGCTACAGGGCACTAATGCCGTGGCATTGGTGTGGTTGTGTTCAAGTCAACAACCACATTCTGCAGGCCTCAGTGGTTACTGATCACTATTTCATAGAGTGGTATTTACAGCTGATAGGGAACCTCTCAGAGGACCTGGTACAATAAAGTGCTTGTTAACATTTTAGAAATGATAGCTATAAATTCAGCATAAACATGTCTTTAGTCATCCTTGATCTAAGGAATTTTCATCTTCTTTTAACTTTCAGGATGAAAAAGCATCAGAAATTTGTAGTTGAAGCCCTCAGATGTCCAACAAGTCTGAGAACATCTCCATATAACTCAATACTGAAACATAAGCCCTCTTTATAAATCCTGACAGCCATCATGCTTGATAGGTGGAAGATATTTAGGCAAAGCGCAATGAACAGTGACTTTTGAGCACCTTGGGATCGAGATCAGGTGTCAGGATCTGCTTCTGACACCACTTGTCAGGGCCCGGGACTGGCCAGGTCTCTGGCCCGGCTTAGGTAGGTTCCAGACAGGGACCGCTAAGCTACCTTGCTCAGGAACAGTTTCTCTTAGGTGCTTGAGGGCTATCTACTTTAGCTGGAGAGAAGAGAGGGAGGGAGAGAGACTTAGGGAGTGTAAAGCAGTCTTCTTAGAAAGATAGCTTAGTCTTTAGCAGAGCTTGGTAATCTTCAGCAGAGACTTGATGCTGGTGTTCTGTAGGCAGAAGAGAGAGTGTGTCCCTGATAGAATGCGCGTGCTTCCCGACTGCCTTCTCCTCCAGCCTAATATAAGGCTGAGCTCGTGCCTCTCAGGTGTAGAGACTGCCAATTCACCAATGCTGTCATCTCACGAGCTCTCTCATGCTAGTTAGACCCAAATCCCTCTCCATGCTCTTTTCACCAAGGTGTTCCATTACAGGTATTTCCTATAACTCTCACTCCTCCTAGCCATAGGCTATACGGGCTGCTATGTTTCCCCTTTTTTATATACAAACAAAATAACTTAACGAGATAAGGGCAGTTCTTCCTGTTATCTAGCCTTTTTCTTGCTAGGCAAAATACAGTAACTGTCAAGGTTCAGAGTTCCAGGTATGGTATGGGCTCTTTATTATTATTTTTTATTATATGGTAACTATGTACGGTATGGGCTCTTTAAATGAAGAAGCCCCACACAGATGTAAACTATTAGCCGCTGATAGGGAAAAAAACGATTGTAATGTTAATTCTCTTAAAGGTCCTTTTAAACTGAAAAAAGAAACTGAAACTCTTCACTGAGAGAATTTAAGATTTCTTTAGCTGTAGGAACTTTCCTTTGATATTTAAAGGAGGAACAAAAGATAAGGCTTTCCTTGCAATCTTTGCAAGCAAGGATTTTTCTCTCGCTATTCCAAAGGTTTTGCTACTCCTGGTCCTAAATCCACCCTCCACAGATCTCAAAAGACTGTTACTCATGGACTAATGGTTCCACCCTTCACGGTTCTCTAAGAGGCTGTTACTCGTGGTCCTCAGTGGTCCCACACTTCACAATTCCTCCATAGCAGAGTTTTCCTGCTTTCCCAGTGAAATTTTTGCTGATTCCAGACTTTTCAAATGGAATTCCCTAGCACAAAGGTGGTTTAACTTTTAGTTACTCTTCCCTCCCTTTGTTCTCACCTCTCATAATCTTCTTGCTTTCGAGTGTCACTTCCTCTTTGGGCCATGTCTAGGCTCTTTAGCTGGACCTGGTTATAGTACACAGACACTAATGAGAGGTTGGTTACCCTCCACCATGCAGGACAACCTAATATTCCACAAACATTTGATTTAATTATTCTCCATTATCCATTGGTCTGGTTTGATTTCCCCAGTTTTACGCTGGCAGGTCTAACCAAGCTGGCAGAGTATTCCCATGGCATAGAATTAAATCATACTGTTTTTTCTGATAATAGTTTGAAATGAAAATATTAAAGACACTGTTTAACTTCCTTCATTTACCAGTGGGTCCCGATTCTGGCCCAACTGATAACTTCCCTACAACAAAGGTGTTCTATCTCTATCAAACTGTTAACCGCATTTGTTTGCCCAATGAAAGCCCTTTTTACACTTGGGACATACACCTGGAGGTTTACATGCTCTTTGTTCCTTTTCTTTAGCATTCAGCGTTGTTTTCCCTTTTAAACTCTTTTCTCTTATGGCCTAGCTTCCCACATTTATGGCATTTGATGTTAACTGGGGGATTTATGCTCTGATCTTCAGCTGCCCAATTTGAGTTGTCATGTCAATATTGCATTTACCTGCTTAGATTCATCTCATCTCTCAACTGTTATATCAGTGCCATGATCTTAATTTAGTCTTAAGCGGTTCCATCTGATACTTCAACTGCTGTATCCTATTTTCCATGATTTTTCTCTACTGGCTTTTTTCCGGCCTTCTACTTTTTCCAATCTTTCCTTTTCAATTCTTAGAAACTTTGGCTGCCTGAAGGGGACAGGAGAGCTTTAGCTGTTTCTTTTTACTCTGGAGTCTTAGTTTTACAAAACTTCCTCTATTTCTTCACCAACCTCAATCTACCTCAATTCTTTTCTTTTTAAACGGAACTCTGAACTGCCAAAAAGGGAATCGGGGCGTCGGTCTCTCAAAAGCTACTTCCTGCTGGCATTGGGCGAAGATATATGGGAAGGCAGTTGGAAGTTCTCGTCCCTAATAAACTCTTGCAACCTATTCCCAACCTTTTCTCTTTGCTGTTTTACCATGACTTTTCTCACCCCGAGGCTAAAAGCTTGTTTATTAGAGGTTCTTAGCTCCTAGTTTTATCTTTTCTCTTTCCCTTTTGTCTAAGGGCTTTTTTCTGTTTTCTCCAGCCGCTTCACAGAAGAGGCTGAAGGCTTTTACCAGCTTTTTCCCCACAGAAATAGTAGTTAGAATTTGGAAAGAAAAAACGTAGGAAAGAGGAAAAACCAGGTGAGAAAGGCCTGCTGCCGGCTGTCTTTCTTAGATATTTCTTTTCCCTGTAAGTATTTCTATTTCTTTTCCCTTTTTCTTATTTTGCTAAAGCTTATTTCCCTCTCAGTCCTTGTTCCCTAAAGCCTGCTCACAGTGCCATTTGTCAGTGGCAGTCACTATCCCGCTTCTGACACCAGTTGTCAGGGCCTGGGACTGGTCAGGTCTCCGGCCGGCTTAGGTAGGTTCCAGAAGCGGACCGCTAAGCTCCCTTGCTCAGGAACCAGTTTCTCTTGGGTGCTTGAGGGCTGTCTACTTTAGCAGGAGAGAGAGAGACAGAGTATCTTAGAGAGAGTAAAGCAGTCTTCTTAGAAAGGTAGATCTTAGTCTTTAGCAGAGCTTGGTAATTTTCAGCAGAGAGACGCCATAAACGTGTCTGTGATAGAATGTGCATGCTTCCCGACTGCCTCCTCCTCCAGCCTAATATAAGGCTGAGCTCGTGCCTCTCACCACCACAGGTGTAGAGACTGCCAATTCACCAATGCTCTCATCTCACGAGCTCTCTCATGCTAAATCCCTCTTCATGCCCTCTTCACCAAGGTGTTCCATTACAGGTGTTTCTTCTAACTCTCACACCTCCTAGCCATAAGCTGTATGGGCTGCTACAGTCAGGGCTGATCTTTGGGCTAGCACTGTTAGGGACTTCTCCAGTCTGCACGGTGAACATCACTGCTCACTGGCTGTGCCAGGCAGTTACTCATGTGCTGAATGGTGGCTTTGTACAAAGCACGGAGGTAGTGATGGGAATGTTCACGTGGCTCTTACCCTCCAAGCTTCCTTGATGAGGTTGGGCAACCATTGTCTGGATAGATAAGAAGATAAATGACTTTGAGACATTATAGAAAAGATTGTAAAATGAAGCTTTGGAGCTTACACAAGGAAAGAAAATGTCATGGGGACAGAATGGAGGCAAATGGCTAGATATTGCAGAAATGGCACTGCATGCACTCTGATAGCATACAGCCAACATTTACTGGTGCCCAGCTACTAATAACTTCCAGGGTCTTAGGCACTTTACAAGAATTTTACTTAATTCTGGCAACTCTACAAAGTGTTGCTACTATTATCATTATCATCTCCGTTTTATCAGTGAGGAAGCCGAGGTATGTAGCTACTACCTAAGCTTTGACAGATAGAAAGCTGTAGAACCCGGGCTGAAGTCCATGCAGACCTTTTCCAGGGCCTGTGCTACTCTCTGCTGTGCTACCCTCCTCCCCAGGTTCAAGGCTGGGTAGGGATCGTAGCGCCACTCCATCAAGTCCATGGGATAATTCTAAGTGCATGATGTTTTCCAAACTACAAAGACCCTTTTGCAATATCACTTCCTCTGATTTAGACAGATTGCCTGAGATAGGTGTCCTCACATTCATCACTGGGAAGCTGAAGCCCATGGAGGATATAACTTGCCCGACACACCACCAGTAACTCTTGAGACCTCTATGCTGTTTGAGTTCCTTATTATTATGCTCTTAAGCTTCGTATTCTACGTGCATCCATGGCCTCAGGTCACATGTAAGTAATGCTCTCACAAGACTTGATCCCACTCCAACCATTACTGGAATATTCTGTCCAATTCAGTTCTCTGCATCTATAGGAAATTTTTATACTATGGAGGGGATTTAGTGTGAAGCAGGGAGAAACTTGATTTTATTGCAAAAATCTATTGAGGAATTCTGAAAGTTCTGTCTCCAGAGGAACCAGGTAGCTTGGGCGGGAATTATAAAATCTGTTTGCAGAAAGGGCGGTGGCTCACTCACAGACCTGCCACCTCTGCACTTCAACTGGCTTGAGGGAAGGGCTTCCCGGCTCTTTTCCGGACGGGAGGCAAAGGTTAGCCACACCACGGTGGTAATGCTTTTCTGCCAGAAAGTTTGTCATATTCTGTATTTTCTGAAGTTGCCGACCTTGTTGAACCTTGGCATTCATGCCCAGAGGGCCAAGCCGACCATCTCACGGTGCTTTTCTCACATAGGATTTTTAGCTGGTGTCATCACTGCAGGGAGAAACTGGTGATTGCAAAACTCTGTAAAAGTCCTATCAAAATGGCTTTCTCACTTTTAGGGAAAAAGGACATTTCCTTGTGTGAATTGTTCCTGAGGTAAAAATGCAAATAATTGTTGGTATCAAAAACACATGATTTGGGGAAATGTGAGTGATTTCTCTGAAAGCTACAGCAGAACATCTGAGGTGCTTTTTGCCTTTGAATAAAACCTCATTGTCAATTCTACTAAAATATATATAAAGATGAGTTAGGCATTTAACAGTATTTTAATGTAATGTAATAGACTATATTTAATGTAAAAAGTAATAGAAGTGAGGTTTTTATAACCATACTTCTTCTTCTCCTTTTTTTGTATTTTTTCCTGCTTCTCCTGTAGCTGTGCTCCTTTTTCTCTCCCTTCTCTGATTATTTCCTTTGTCTTTCTTTCTCATCCTGATGCCCGGACATCATATCTCAGTGCCTGGAAGGATGGGCAGCTCTCAGGAGTCTATTGATGTCACCAGATCTTCAAAATCAATATTGCACCAGAGGACGCTGAGTAGCAAAGAGGAGACCAAGCTTCTTTCTTTACAAAAGTGCAGAATGTTACATTATCTCCCAATTTTCATTAAAACTTAAAAAAAAAAAGTCCCAGGAGAACATCTACATGTGTTTCCTTTTTGATTTGTTTCTTTGAGGTCTATTCAGCTAGCATTTATCAATTTCCTTTATTCCCAGTATAAAGGTTGTAGTTTTGCTAATGGATCAGGAGACCAAGGAGATAGTTCCCTACTTCCCCGTCTAGTGAGGATGTTTGTTTGAAAAGTCCAGGATCACAGGTCTGGGCCTGATGTATGTTGAGGGAGAGAGGAGAGAGACAGAAACTTCTAGTAGATTGTCACATTCTAATATTCCTTGAAATCTTTCATATCTGATTCAGTTTCCTCTCCACCTCCAAGTCCTGCTGACACTGGTTTCAATGTGGCATCCTGTGAAAAACCCACCCGACTCTCCAGCCTGGCTGTGGCCGCGTTCCCCCAGCTGCATCTTGCCCCACCCCTGCTCCATTTCGGCTGTTCTGGTTCATGACTGGATCCTGGACAAAGGTATCCCAGAGCTGTTGACTGCTGCATTCTCCAATTCCAGAGTCCTACCCGTCTTGTTTCCATGCATCCTGCAGCTCCTCCCTGGTCCTATCACATTTGTCCTTCAGCCTGATTGGAACCTCCAGGGCCTTTGAAGCTTCATTTTCTCTTACCGATGCCCCTCCCAGACCCCCAGGTCCTTCCCAGGACCCCCTCCCAGACCCCCCAGGCCCTCTCAGGCCCCCAGGCCCCTCCCATGCTCCTCCCTGGCCCCTCCCAGCCCCCCCCCCCCCCAGAACTGAGCCAACTCTCGGCGACCCCCTCTTCCTGCAGCGCAATCTATCATTTGAAGCGATCCAACTCTTGCCAATGCTCTCATCTCCTTTACCCCTTTGGACATTCTGCAGCAACCATTCATTAAAACTACGATCTAGGCCTGTCCAAATGTTGACATCTCCTGTCTAAAACTCAGGCTTGGAGCTCTGCCCGAGGAAACCGCCCATCCTAGACCCGGCGCCGCTGCAGACTCCGGGTCTCCGGCTTCTGCTGTGCCCTGAGACCCTTCGTGGCTGCCGTGAATCCTCTCTGCCCCTCAGTTTTTGATATTGCCCCTCTTCCGTTGCACACATGTTATTCTGAGAAAATTACAACCTCAGTTGTAGATTTGCCGTCATTGAGTAAAAGTTCAGTAAAACTAGACTGCTCTGGATACTTCCTGATTCCCCAGAAACTATCACAGATATCTGAAATTGCCTCAAATACGCAAACTCCCATGCACAGCGTGAAAAGAGAAAAAGGTGTTTCTGCGATGGTTTTTGTACAGGATGTACCGAGCTACTTCTCATGTATCAGCTGATGATAATGTTTTGCTCACTATTCAGACATCTTTAAATAATTTGGCACATTTCTATATTAATCCTTTCCACAAAGCTCTGACTCTGTGAGTGGGAGGTATTGCTTTGTAATGTAATCCTGAAACATGCAAATCAGAGCCTAGAACCCAGGAGAAAAAGACCTGCCCCTACAGCGGCAGCACTAGAGTCGCGTTGACCTGACTTCCTGAAAGCACACCCAGGCCCATACTGGCCTTTTATAGTTGTTATTGTTTTCTCTTATAACCTTTTAAAATAGCCTCCTCAGGGTGCTCTAATTTAAGAGGTACAGTAAGTTGGAAGATTGCTCAGGTGTGTTAGCTGTGAAAAGAAATTGGTAGCTGGGGCCATGGGGAAGGGCTGCTTCTGCTGATGTTTCTCTTTCTCATTGTGATTTTTCTTCAAGGGCTGTTGCATAAATATATGCCTGTAATTAAGATCCAAGTTCAAATGGAGGACTTTCCCTTGGAGGAGGAAGGCATAGCTTGCAGTCCAAGTTACTTAATGAGTAAAAACCTGCAAGTTCTGTGGATTCTTGAGTCCCACGAGGGGCTGGCCTCAGAGGTTCTGCCCAGACGCCTGGGAAGTTTGAGCTCTTTTCTTGACTTTCTGGCTCCATCCTTTGGTGACCAACTGCTCAGTTTCTGTGAAGATGGAGCCTGAAGCTCTGGTTGTATTAGAGCTTTGCTCTTAGTCACTTCCACATGCAGATATGAACTCTCCAAAGCTTATTTTTAGTTTCATAATACATTTAGGAATTAGCGTTCCTATTCTTTGTTCAATGTCCTTGTGTGTTCCAACAAGACGTTTCAAGATGTTTAAAATAGTGAGAGGGAAACAGGCTAACATAATTTGCACTTATGATAATAACCTCCACTGTCCCATTGCCCAAAGCTGGTTTTCCATAGCCTTGTCTGGCCTTTAAATGCTTTTCTGTGAGTCCACATGGTATGCTCATAGAGATGTGAGTAGGTATCACCTGCAGAGTGTGGTCAGACTATAAATCTAGTCCCTCATCTGGACACTGCCAGCTCGAAAACAGGTGGGGCCAGGTGGCCACATTCATAGGGTTCCCCAGATGACTCCTTTGCAAATGAGTCTGGGTGGTTGCAGCCACCCTGAGAGACCCCCTGAAATGGAGCAGTGGAGCAGAAACCAGGAAACACCAGGCCCTGAGGCTTTAGGTTTTTTGTATTAGTGGCCTAATTGGTTTGAACTTATTATTATTATTATTTTTTTGAGACAGACTCAAACTCGCCCTGGTTAGAGTGCTGTGTTGTCATAGCTTACAACAACTTCCAACTCTTGGGCTTAAGTGATCCTGTTGCCTCAGTTTTTTTTTTTTTTCAGACAGAGCCTCAAGCTATCCCCCTGGGCAGAGTGCCATGGCATCACAGCTCATAGCAACCTCCAACTCCTGGGCTCAAGCGAGTCTCCTGCCTCCGCCTCCCAAGTAGCTGGGACCACAGGTG
>CAUYQV010185497.1:0-12856 GCA_963574575.1 Galagoides demidoff
GCTATCCCCCTGGGTAGAGTGCCATGGCATCACAGCTCACAGTAACCTCCAACTCCTGGGCTCAAGCGAGTCTCCTGCCTCCGCCTCCCAAGTAGCTGGGATGACAGGCGCCCACCACAACGCTCAGCTATTTTTTGGTTGCAGCCATCACTGTTGTTTGGTGGGCCCGGGCTGGATTTGAACCCGCCACCTTAGTGTATGTGGCTGGCGCCTTAGCCACTTGAGCCACAGGTACCGAGCCATAATACTGTATTTTTACTGTACCTTTTCTATGATTAGATACATAAATACTTCCTGTTGTATTACAAGTGCCTACAGTATTCAGTACAGTAACATGCTGTACAGGGTTGTAGCCTGGAAGCAATAGGCTATTACCATGTAGGTTTACATACATCCATAATGTTTGCAAACTATATCACCTAAAAACTCATTTCTCAGAAGTATCCCTGTGATTAAGTGATAAAGTACTGCATTTTCTTTTTAAAAAATGTGCACACACACATTTTAGCTCTGTTCAATAGGGGAGCCTGAGGACAATGACCAACCTAATTGCATTCATCATCCCTAGCACCCAAATTGTTTGCAACTAGGGTTTCTGGGGGAAATTCAATTCCTAATTTGGGCCAGAAGTAGAAGTTGGGCCTAGAACATCTTGTGAAACCAGATGAGAAGTGGGTAGGTATCAAACTACTAAAGGTATAAAAAGGACTCAGAGCCAACTTGACATATGAGTTGGGACAGCTAGGGATGGGACAATTTCAAAAAGGATAATAATTGCAACTGATTAAAACCCATCAGTCAATGAGTTAATAATGATATTTGAAATGATTTTTTAAAAAAAACTAATGGGTAATCTTGCGAGAATGATATGAAACCAATTCATTATCTTAAATGAGGCATTTATTCTGCCTTCCCATATAAACTGTACCAGGGGCAATCAAATAATAATGAGGATACTTGGCTCTTTATAAAGGTACTCTATCTAATAAATGAAAAAGAAATTAAAGAATTAGAACATCACCCTTTTTCCATTCCCAATGAATTAATAAATTTAGGCGTTTAGAATTAATGGCTACAAATACCACAAAGAGACCAGCAGACGTTACATGGCTCCTGGTAAAAGAGCACAGCAGCACTAAAGCCTTACCAGAGTATTGAACCCAGGTCTGAGCAAACCAGCAGCACTAAAGCCAAACAGAGTATTGAACCCAGGTCTGATGCACTGGCTGTTTGCAGGAAATACAAAGACTAGAACAGTGTGTTGAACTGCACCACAAATGGGCAGCAGCCAAATCCAGATGGTGGCATAGTATCACTTAAGCAGTTGTTCAATAGGTAAAATAGAAGGATGGAGGAGTCTGCGCATTAAAAGAGACTGAAAAGATACATAATAAATGTTTTAATGGGTAAGACTAAAGGGTACTGCCTAGAGATACTCGGGTGATGAAAACCACAAAGCAACATAAGGACGTGATGACTGTGAAAGCCAAGATAAGGACTTCTGCTTCTGATTAAGATGGAGTAACAGGGATCAGATTTACCCTGCCTTCTGGAATAACTAAAATACCAGATCAAATATACGGGTGAGAAACACCTCTATTTTCAGACATTAAGTACCTGGTTTCAAATAATCTGATCACTGAAAGAGGGGTAACAAATGAGACGAGCTATAAAACTGTTACTGCCTGGGGAGACTAGCCAGGCCAGAATACAGAAGAGGGGGACCCAACAATGTCCTTGAGTTGAGGAGCCAAAGGTAGGGGTTCAAGGAGTCCAGGTGGCTCAAGTCCACAGAGCAAAGCACCCGAGAAGAGAGAGGTGCGCAGAGAGAGCTTCAGAGATACACAGATGGCGCCCCGCGGGTATCATCTGCACATGTGTGAGAGAACTACCTGAAGCTTGGGAAAGAGCCACTCAAAGCAAGCAAGGTGATCTGGAGCTCACATAGAACCAAGAAAAATCCATGGTCTCATTCATGGAGTGGAAAACCTCAAAATCCATGAAGGTATTGAGGAGTGAGGTAAAATTCCCCCTAGAACAAAAGCTGATCCCACCTTAACAAGGCTTAAGATCAAGCCTCAAAATGATTAAACTGTTCCCAAGTAACTGAATCCCAGAAATTAATTTAGGATTGTTTGCAGGAATGCAAAGCAACCTACACAGTAGGGGGGAAGGGGGAAGGGGAAGGAAAAGGGGGACAGGAGAGAGGGAGGGGAGGGGAAGGGGAGAGAAGGAAAGAGGCGGGAGGAAGGGGAGGGGGAGGGGAAGAGAAAAAGAAGTAAAAAAACATTTTAAATGGAAATACTTTATTCATAAATTATATATATATAATTCCCTTGGGAAGAGAATTCGTACCTTTGGACTCATTTCATCATCTTTGCTTCTTTGCTTTGATTGCATCAGTCCTTCTCGTTTCCATCTGCATCACTTTGTGGTATGTGCTAACAACCAGAATTTAGGAAATGGTAGGCATTTCAACTATTTTATGTATAGAGCCCAAAAAGCATTTTAATTCTTCTCATTAATAATAATACCTGGCTGAGAAATGGAAGGTGAAGAACAGTTATCCCAAAGCTAGCTCTGGCCATCTGCTACCCCAAGGATTTCATGAGGGGACTAGTGTGGTTCAGAGGATCTTGTGATTGCTTTGTAAGGAAGGAGGTATAAGGAAGGAGGTATTGCATTTACAAGGGCTGTACAAGATCCCTGTGTTTTTAATATTCTAAACAGAAAGACAGAGCACCTCTAAATTTCATCTGGATCAAACTGAGAAATTACCATCCATGAAAAGGAGCAGTAAAATATGACCCTTAAGCCTCCATTAGCTGTACCCGAAAACAAGAACAAGCCTAAATAAAGACTGCCACAAACCTTTAACATCATCAAACGACTGTAGCCCAAGAGAGGGAAATCAGGACAAGCAAAATTAGACTAGAAATCTGAGGACATCAGAAAGACATAGCCTACTGCTGAATTAATTGCTCAGGAGCAAGCTGGAGAGTGGAAAACATGCCAGGAACATCTGTTGTTTGTGAATGGCTAGGGTTGGTCAGGTAGGATTAGCCACAGAGAGTATCAGCCCTATCGTATTTCCCAAGAAAATGCCTCACACTTTCTAAGGATTAACAAAATCCAGGAAGACAGCACACTTGAAAGGCTGGAGTGGAGGAATGGCTAGTTTGATGGCTGTATTTTTTCATTTACAAATGTGAAAAAGAGTGTAGGAGGGTATATGGGATGTTATGTTTCCACGGAGGATTTTCATGACAACAGAATTCAAAAAGTGGGATTTCATCTAACCTTTGAACAACAGCAATTCCAAAAGTAGCATGGAGGGGGTTATTAATTTAATTAAATCATTAAGACACAACCATTTGAAGGATATATCAGTGTAGGCTAACGGTTATCCGGACACTCATTCTGCTTTGGAAAATAGAAACATGTACATATGAAAGTTACAAAGTGTATTCTAAAAAAAAATTGAAAGAATCTGATGGGTGAACATTTGCTTCTTTGGGTCATGTGCTATAATGTCTTCCACATAATTTTTATTACAAATGACTATCGGGTTACCAAAGCAAACATATACATCACTATAACACCTTGTAGTAACATATGCAGTTTTTTAAGCCAACTCAAAGATGTATAAGGTAGAACTGGAGTTATTTCCTAGACAGAGGACCACTGGCAATAACCCTTAATAGCTCAGAGTCCCTAGGGGCGTATTTAAAGCAGGATTCCTAGAGGCTGCATTTCAGCAGCCACAGTGGTATGAAATAAACACTTCGGAGTGGGGCAGGAAGTCCTCACGTTTGACACTAGCTGGTTTCAAGCCAATTGTTCCTAATCTCGATGAGCAGCAGCTGTCACAGCCACTCTTCAGGGACATCTTTTTGAAAGTTCTTAAAGATCTTAATTGTGACCTTCTCATTTGCCTCTAAGTAAGGTTCTTCTTGCCCACTTGTTGCTTAATTTTGGGAGCATTCACTCAATTTCATGACCATCAGCACAAAGCCGAGTGGAGAAAGCACTCATTCAATAAGCTGGAAGAAAGAAATAGCCAGAGGGAGGCAGCACGGTAGACTAGAAAGAGAACTGGGTCTTTTGACAAAACTGATGCAGCAACTTTGCATATATGGGCAGGATAACTTATCAGTAGAATAGCTGAGCAGTCAATCTATTAATATATTATAAGATTCTAGGTAGCTCTACTTAATGTACCTCTTTCAGAGTATTTGTCCAGTTGAGCTGCTGTAACAAAATACAGTTGTCCCTTGGAATCTTCAAAGCAGCATCATTCCAGGACCTCCCACAGACACTGAAATTCAAGGATGCTCAAGTCCCTGATATCAAATGGCATAGTATTTGTGCTTAACCTATGCACATTCTAGCATATACCTTAAATCAGGTGTCCTCAAACTACAGCCCGGGGGCCACATGTGGCCCACTGAGGACATTTATCCGGCCTGCCAGGTGTTTTTGCTGCTGCTGCCTGTCCTGCTTAGCAGCCGACTCGTCCCGGGGCCGACAGTCTGGCCCCCCAACAGTCTGAGGACAGTAAACTGGCCTCCTGTTTAAAAAGTTTGAGGACCCCTGCAGTTTAAATCATCTTTAGATTGCTTATAATGCCTAATACGATGTAAAGTTATGTAAATAGTTGTTATACTATATTGTTTAGGGAATAATGACAAGAAATAAAGTCTATACCCATTCAGTACAGATGAGATTTTTTTCAAATATATTTGATTTGTAGTCAATTGAATTCACAGATATAAGGGGCCATCTGTACTTCAGACTAGGTAATTTATAAATAACAGACATTTACTGCTTACAGTTCCGGATGCTGTGAAGTCTAAGGTCAAGGTGCCAGCAGATTCAGTGTCTGGTGAGAACTGGTTCATCATAGACGATGCCTTCTCACTGCATGCTCACTTGGAGGAAGAGAAAAAAAGTCTTCCTCCAGTTTCTTTTATAAGTGCACTAATCCTATTCATGAAGGCCCCACCCTTATAACCTAATTACCTCCTAAAGACCCCACTTCTTAATATTATGACATTGGAAGTTAACATATGAATTTTATATAGGTATAAACTATAATTTTATATATATACATATATATATAAAACCTATATAACATAGGTTTCAACATATGAATTTTGAGGGACACAAAAACCATATAAGTATCTTTTTATGGGGAGGGAGGGTGATTGGTGGGGTCACCTCATGGTTTATCTTACAAGGGTACAAGTGAATCTTTCTAAAAGCAGAGTATGAATGTCTTAACTTAATGACTAAGAAAATGACATGAAGGTTATGTTAACCAGTTTGATGAGAGTATTTCAAAATGTATATGAAAACAGCACACTGTACCCCATGATTGCATTAATGTACATAGTTATGCTATAAGAAATAAAAAAAAGAAAAAAGTATCTTTTTATGAAAATAAGCATGTAGAAATAGATTGGACCATATTAATTTCTCCACATAAAACACAGTTCCAAAAATTCTTATGTTGAATCATTTTGGAGTTTCTTTTAGTCTAGTTCCAATATTAGTGCCCCAAACTGCCATTCTGAAGACAGCATCCTGTGAACCCACTCTCTGAGCACCAAATGACCTTGCAAAGTGGGACAGTGGCCACAGCATACCACATCCTCTTTCAGCCTCTGCCACTAATCCTACCTTCTCCTGTTTCTACTTCCTGACATCCCACACAGCCTTCCATGTCAGCTTAGCTCGAATGCCATCTTCTTCCTGAAATTGTCTATTAGAGGGTCTGGGAGAAGGCACTAGAAGAGGCAGGAGAGCCAGAGAGAGATTTGCTGCCACTTCTGACTTCAGTTGCAAATGCAGCAAATTATAAAAAGCTTGAGTCCAAAGACCAACACTGTTGGGATTCTCCAACAGTGGCACAAGCACTAAGAAAGCAGCAAAAGCTCAGCCACCAAGGTGTCAAAACACATGCTGGGTGACTATCAGGCCATCACAGAGGAATTCCAAGGCTGGGTGGGAGTTAAACTGGATGACCCCACACTCCTCCCATGATTCTAAGTTAGTTGTGCCATGGCCATGGGCTCAAAACAGCAAGTTTTGAGTCAAAGGTCCAGTTTGTGATTCTCTAATCTTACCTTCTTCTCTGGTACCACTACTGGGAGGCATAAAGCAGAGTGGCACCTGGCCATCTTCAAGGATGTACCAGGAGAAAAGGGAAGGTCCTCTTAGCTTCACAGCTGTAAGCCTGATAGACAAGGCATATTTCAGTGCCAGCTGTGCCCCGAGTTACCCTTCATGTGAGCTTCAACCTATGTCATGAGGGGTTAGAGTAGGTTGCCTGGACATAGGGACCTTTACTTTGCAGCCCCAGAGGGAGCTCCCACTTTCATACCTTCACCAAAGTCCCACTCTGAACCTCTGTATTGACTCTTCTGCCAGAGACCTCACTGAAAGGAGGTAAATATGCTGTCTTAGAATCTGTCTCCTGAGAGATTTGAATATTAAGACATCCCTAGAATTCCCCAGAGAAGAAAATAAGACCTCTGGCTCCGCGCCTGTGGCTCAAGTGGCTAAGGTGCCAGCCATATACACCTAAGGTGGCGGGTTCGAATCCAACCCGGGCCCGCCAAACAACAATGACGGCTACAACCAAAAAATAGCTGGGCATTGTGGCGGGCACCTGTAGTCCCAGCTACTTGGGAGGCTGAGGCAGGAGACTCGCTTGAGCCCAGGAGTTGGAGGTTGCTATGAGCTGTGATGCCACGGCATTCTACCCAGGGGGACAGCTTGAGGCTCTGTCTCAAAAAAAAAAAAAATAATAATAAGACCTCTGTTGGCCAGGAGAAACATGGAAAAAAAATACGTGCTCAGAAAGACACAGAAGGGGCTCGGCGCCTGTGGCTCAAGTGACTAAGGCGCCAGCCACATACACCTAAGGTGGCGGGTTCGAATCCAGCCAGGGCCCACCAAACAACAATGATGGCTGCAACCAAAAAAAAAATAGACAGGAGTTGTAGCGGGCGCTTGTGGTCCCAGCTACTTAAGAGTGGAGGCAGGAGACTCGCTTGAGCCCAGGAGTTGGAGCTCACAGCTGTGAGCTGTGATGCCACAGCACTCTACCCAGGGGGACAGACTGAGGCTGTGTCTCAAAAAAAAAAAAAAAAAGAAAGAAAGACACAGAAGGAACTGAACATTGGTCACCTTAAAGAAGGCAACGGGCTGCCTGGGGCACACAGGGAAAGGGCCCCTTGAACTGTCCACCTTTGAACCTTTTGATCTTTGTACCATGTTCAAGTGTTACTTATGTTTTTAAATGTTTGAAAAGCAAAACTAAATCAAAAGCAAATAAAATAAAACTTATGAAGAAAAACCTGATTTAGCTGATCTTAAGAATGCTTCAGAAAATGAAAATGTAAAAATAGGTGTTAATTTTCAGAGAGAAGATAACCACTAACTCTCATTAACCATTTTTCATGGATGATTTCAAGGTGATTTCCGCACCAGACCCTGAGTTAGCAGGTAGATTGCAAGCTTCCCAAGAAAAGAGAGCATGTCTTTTTGTACCTCTCCTGTGACCTAGCTCACTCTCCTGAAGAGAATACATACTTAAGAAATAGTAGATTCTATGCAAAAAAAAAAAAAAAAAAACACTCAAAAATATTTAACATGCTAACCTGATCTTTGACAAAGGTAGCAAGAATACACAATGGGGAAAGGACAATCTCTTTAAGAAATGGTACTGGCAAAAATAGATATCTCCGTGCCCCATCCCCATATCCAAAGAATGAAACTGGACTCATATCCAACACCACTCACAAAAATTAACTTGAAATGGATTAAAGACTTAAACATAAGTCTTGCAGCCATAACATGCGTAGAAGAAAACATAGAGGAAAGCTCTTTGACATTGATCTGGGCAATGATTTCTTGGATATGATCCCAAAAGCACAGGCAACAAAGGCAAAAATAAATATTAATAGATAAGGCTACATCAAACCAAAAAGCTTCTGTACAGTAAAGGAATAATCAGCAAAATGAAAAGACCACCTACAAAATGGGAGAAAATACTTGCAAACCATATATCTAATTAGGGGTTACTATCCAAAATATATCAGATAAATCAATAGCAAAACAAAAAAATCTGATTTTAAAATGAGCAAATGATCTGAATAGACATTTTTTTCTACGGCATATAATTGGTCAACAAGTACGTGAAAGGTATTCAACATCACTAATCATCAGGGAAATGCAAATTAAAACCACAATGAGACATCACCTCACAACTGTTGGATGGCTAAAGATAAGGGATAAATAGTGTTGGTGGCCAACTTGGTGGCTCAGGCCTGTAATTCTAGCAATCTGAGGGGAGGGGCCAAGGTGTTAGGATCAATTGAGGCCAGGAGTTCAAAACCAGCCTGCACAAGAGCAAGATCCTGTCTCTACAAAAAATAGAAAAATTAGTCTATGGTGGCACCAGCTTATACTCAGAGCTACTCAGAAAGCTGAGGCAGGTGGGTTGTGTGAGCCCAGAAGTTTAGGTAGCAATGAGCTATGCTGATGCCACTGCACTCTAACCCAGGCAATAGAGAGAGACTCTATCTCAAAACAAAACAAAAACAAGTGTTGGCAAGGACGTAAAGAAAGAGGACCCTTGTATACTACTGGTGGGAATGTAATTTGGTACAACCATTATGGAAAACGGTATGAAGCTTTCATCAAAATATTAAAAACAGAACTATCATGTGATCCGGCAATCTTTCTTCTGGGTATACATCCAAACGCAATGAAATCAGTAGCTTGAAGAGATGTCTACACTCCATGTTCACTGCAGCATTATTCATAATAGCCAAGACATGGAAACAACCTAAGTTTCCATTATGAATGAATGAATGAATGAATACAGAAAATGTGAGAGATCAGAAAATACTCAATATATACCTCTAATATCTGTTATCTTGTATATTGTATCTTGTATCTCTCCTGATTGCAGAAGTCAAACATGCCTTGAGTGTTACAGTTTTAATACAGTTTTTCCCTTTCTTAAAATGTGTATACATTTTTGGCACCCTCTGTGTGTGTGTGTGTATATATGATGAAATATTATTCAGCCATAAAAAGGAAGGAAATCCTCCCATTTGTGCCAACAAGGATGAAGCCTGAGAGCATCATGCTAAGTGAAATAAATCAGTTAGGGAAAAACAAATGCTGTAGGATGACAATTATATGTGGAATCTAAAAAAGCCAAACTCATAGAAACAGAATAGAATGGCGGTTCCTAGAAGTCAGGAGGTAGGGGAAATGTTGGTCAAAGAGTATGAACTTTCAGTTATAAGACAAACAAGTTCTGAATGTACAGCATAATGACTACAGTTAACAATGCTGCGTTATATACTTGAATTTTTTTTCTTTTTTTCTGAGATAGGGTTTTGCTTTGTCTCCCAAACTAGAGGGCAGTGGCATGATCCTCCCACCCTGGCCTCCCAAAGTGCTAGGATTATAGGTGTAAGCAACTGTGCCCAGCTGTCTACTTGAAATTTGCTAAAAGAGTAGGTCTTAAATGTCCTCAACACACACACACAAGTAAGTATATGAGATGATGGACTGAACTTGACTGTGGTAAACATTTTATAATATATACATATATAAATGTGTATATACTGGACACCTTAAATATATACAACCATTCCTCAGAATCCCCCAAGGATTGGGTCTAGGAACCCAGCAGAAGTTCAAGTCTGTTATATAAATGGCATATGTGGTTCAGCGCCCGTGGCTCGTTGGTTAGGGTGCTGGCCACATACACCCTGGGTTTAAACCCAGCCCAGGCCTGCTAAACAACAATGACAACAACAACAACAGAAGCTGTGCATTGTGGCAGGTGCCTGTAGTCCCAGCTACATGGGAGGCTGAGGCAAGAGAATTACTTAAGCCCAAGAGTTTGAGGTTGCTGTGAACTATGATGCCATGGCACTCTACCCAGGGCAACATAGTGAGACTCTGTCTCTAAATAAATAAATAAATAAAATGGCATATGTACATCCTCCCATAGAACTTTAAATCATCTCTAAATTACCTATAATACCTAATACAGCAGTATGCAAATGCTGTAGTTGTTATTGACTACTGTTTTGTTTCCTAAACTATATTGTTTAGGAAATAATGATATGAAAAAAAGTCTCCAAATAACCATCATAAGCCTAATTATGTTTTCGAACTGTGGTTGGCTGAATCTGTGGATGTGGAACCCACAGACAGACAAAAAAGGGCTGATGGCACAATTGTATATATCAGAGGAATCCAAGAATGAATAAGTAAATAAGTAAATGAAATATCCTTTCAAGTGTCCCCTTTTATTACCAGATGAAGAGGGTCTGGCCACCTGTCACTGTCAGCCAATATACAGAGACCGGGATAGGTCCATCAAACTTTGTCAGAGGGCCGGGATTCTGGAGAACAGTGAGAGTAGCCTCTCCCAGACTGTTCTTTTCTTCCATTTCCAAAATCACAGTTTTATACATAAAGGTCCAAAGCAAAGACCAAATCAACTCTTATTTTAAATAACAATCAGCATAAGTCAGTGACTATTATAACACTCCAATTCAAAAGTTAACCTCCTAAATCAATCCACCGAAACTACTCAAGATAAACATCTTTAGGGTGGGAGCTATATTCACCAAACAATAAGAACAGGAGACAAGAGGTAAAGGCCACTTAGGACCTAAACCAACCTGACCAGCTGTGTCACGGTGGTCCTAGCCTGATTACTCCATCTTATTTTCACCACATGTGCTCTCACTTTGAGCTGCACGGAGAGAGGTGGAGACAGGGCAGGGAGCCTTTCCTTCTTTTCCATTTTCATTTCTCTCAGCCTAGAATCTTCTTTTCTTTTAGTATTAATAGTAAGATTTAATTTTCTATCAGGGTCATTGATTATGCCTAAAGTAGCCCGGATCCTTCAAGGCCTTTAGCCTGCCAGAAAATAATCAAAGATCTGAGATCAACCACACGATTCTGTATCCACCCAACCAGAGCAGTGAGTTATCACACGGCTCTGAATGCTTTTATTCGGGTATTTTTTTCCAGAAGGAACACATTTCTCATGCAGCAACCTTAATAAATGTAAGTGGGCTCCATTTCTTGGCTTTGAGGTAATGAAAAATTAATTACCATACTTTACAAGTAATAGTTTCCACTAACAGCACTCCCTTAGAAGTAAATATATCATAAATTGTTACTATTATACCAATGGCGGGTAGATTGGGCAGCCTGTCGTCCATAAATCTTTTTTCAACAGACATGTTATTTCTTCTGGGGAACAAACAGATTTGTTTTAGATCAGAGAGTCAACTGACAGATGGCCTTTGTAAAAACACACCATTTGTATAAATAAATTATAGTTTCACTATGGTATTCTGCATTTGTGGATTTGGAAAATCAATGCCCCCATTCTCTAGAATGGGCCCAAACTGTAAAGAGCAATTTTGTTTAGGTGTGAGGTCACATTGCACAGATCTGCCAACACAGATGCTAAAGTCCAAATTCTCTAGATGCTTGCTGCCACTTCCCATCACAACTGTCACAAAGAACTCTGCCTGGAGGTAACAGGATGAGCTCCCAGAATGCTCAGTTACCAATGAGAGCAAGTTACCAACTGGCACACTCCCCTAAGCTCTGGGGTCTGTTTTCATTAAATTTAATAACACCATGAACCTTATTTTCCTAAGCACGACTTTGCATAATTGGTGCTGATGATGTCTTTGTCTTAAAAACTGGAAACATTTCATTTTCATTTACAATATAGTTCATCAGTTAAAGTTAAACACTAAACATTTGGTAGATTTATTTAAAACCCAAACCAACCTTAATTCAGAGCCTACTTGATTCTCAGTTACTACTCATCTTACAAGGTATACACATGTGTATACCTGCTGACAGGTATATACCTTGTAAGATTCATATATAGGGGTATAGACACAGGTATCCATCACAGATACCCACTCAGGCAATCCCCTTTACCAAAGCCAAAGGGTCAGGACTTCATATCAAAAGGCCATATTTTGTGACTGTTTTTAAAATGTATTTTTATTAGAAAATTAAGATATTCATTTTAGCCAGATATACTAAGTATGGGCTTTGCCGGTATAGTTTGCTTTGCCTGTGTGTCCATTCTTTAAAGACATTATTCCTTTTCTATAAATGATTCAGAGCTAAAATCATTTATATATAAGTTTTGGTCGAGGAGGTAAAAGTTTAACATTAATTATGTTCTTTATTCAAAAAAATAATAAGAAAGACTTTGCATGTTTCTAGCTAAAAAAAAAAAAAAGTCAGATTGCCTAGTATTTTCCTAGCAATAAGGTACTTTTGGAAGCTATATTTATTCTTTAGAATGGTGGGATACTGTTTAGCTTGGTGCGTTGTCTGTATTCATAACCTCAGGTTCTCAAGTTGTTATTTAGAGTTACACCAGTTGGCAACTTGATGGAATTAATACAGTATCTAGCGTTGCCTAACTTATATCCAAGGAAGTGCTTAAACCACTGATTTCCATCTGACTCCATGGCACTCTCCGACTATCAGAGATCTCAAATTCTGAAACACAATTAATCTGGTTAATATGTTGTTTAGCATATTGCATCCTCATTTATAAGTGAAATATGTTTGTAATTTCCCTTTATAATAATGCATTTTTTCCAATTTTAATATCAGGTATAGGCAGATCAAGTAGAATGATTTTGAAGTATTTCTTCTTTTTCTATTGTCTATAAGATTTGGCATGATCTGTTTTTTGAAATTATCTTCTATTTTTATTTATAAAAATAAAGATGCCCTCTTTTTTGAGACTTTGGAAAAAAAAGTTAAC
>CAUYQV010185500.1:0-12481 GCA_963574575.1 Galagoides demidoff
GGGGACTTCCTCTATTTTGGTTTTTCATGTTGCCCAAATTTTTCTGTTTTTTCTTCCTCATGTGTTCTTTTTCTTATTCACATCCTCCTCCTCCTTTTCCTTCTCACTGCCTCCTTTGCTTCAAATTACCTTGTCTCAGAGCTTAGGTCTTGAAGTTGCCTCAGTCTGAGCAAAGATAGTTCTTCCTTGCACCCAAATAAGCAAAAGTCCTTGCTCTTCATGACAGGATGTTGCAATATGTTGCAGCGACACTAGGTGGCACTGTGACTGTTTTAGGGGACAGAGAATGAACACAGCCAGCAACCTCTATGGTCCTTATACCAAACTTAGTTGCCTTGGGTGGTCACCTGATTCTTTCTTTAGCTTTCAGACCCTGCCAGGTTGGGATTTTAAAGCTCATAAGAGCCCTTCAGGGGCAGTTCTGCCAGGACCTCCTGACTCCAGTTCCTCTGGGGTATGGGCATCCCTCAGCATGTCCCAAGAGTGGAATTCTGATTGTGGCAGGCAGAGTTAATTAAGATGGTCATGCTTTAGGCCCCTGCTAAGACCTTCTCATGACCACCAGAAAGGCAGCCCCATGGCTGCCAAGACCTTCTCAGTATGGCTGCATCTTCAGCTACCAAACCTATGTCAAATCCACTCCAACTGGCATTCAAATGTGGTTGCTGTACACTTTTCAAGTGTGCCCTCTTTTCCAAGCTTTCCAGTTAATGAGTAGCATTCCCCAACAAACGAAAACTCTGGAAAGTCTTCCTCTAGTCCCAGACCTTTGTGGGGGTCCTCCAATCCCTGCTGCTGGCAATCACTTGCCTAATTCATCAGGTTTTCACCTCTCTGGACCCTGCACGGTATATACAGCTCACCACCTTCTTGCTGTACTTCCTGAGTATGAGTCTGTGTAAGATCCCTGTGCCTGGTAGGGCTGGATTTTCTCTTTTCCCCAGTGATTCAAGGAGAAGTCACCGGAACTATCCCTGTGCTCTGCCATCTTCAGCAATTATATTTCTTTTAACACCTTTGGTGTCAATGCTAAACATGTTTTATTTAACCCAGCATGGGAGGATTTATTTTCTTGTGTTTTCTTCCATAAATTTTGTCTTCCCATTTGACATTTAGATTTGTGTTCCATTTTTAGTTAATTGCTATGTAAGGGGAAAAGTTTACATAAAGGTTCTTTTTGCTTGTTTGCCTATGATGTCTAATTTTTTTTCAGTACCTTTTGTTGAAAAGACCTATCTAATACGTAGCTCTGCATTTTATGAACAATACTCCAGCCAGCTGCACCAGTGTGGCTCTGTGTCTGGCTTCTTCTCACGTGCCATTACTGCACGTGTCTGTCACACTGGTGAGGTGCTTTCCCCAAGCTCCTTCCTCCCCACTGTCTCCTAGGTTGTTTCCTGTTCTCTTCATTTTGTTCATTTGGTCAGAAAGCTAGGCATTTACTTACTCTGTCTGCCATGCACTTCCTGCAAAGATGGGTGCTCTGAATGGATAAGCAATTATCCAGGGCACTCAATAGTTATATGAACCCAGTAGATGATCTAATACACACCCACATAAGACAAAAACTCAAATCATTTCAAGGTGGAGGGCAGGGAATGAGGAAGCAGGAAGATGGAGGCAGGAGGTGGATGGGTGCACTCCCACTTAATCAGCACAATGTTAGGGTGTATGGCACACCTCTGTAAGCAGGACACTGTTATGAGAGGGACTCTACCTAACAAAAACAAACATTGCAACCTAATTCTTTGTACCCTTAAATTAACCTGAAACAATTATAAAAAAATAAATAAAAATTAAAACAAAAGATGGCTGGTCTGAGCTGGAGATAAAGAGCAAAAAAGAAAAAGCAAGGATTTGTCTCACCCTCTTAAGCTTCATCACCTGGACTTTCACTGCTTTCCCTGGCAAGGGCAGGACTGCCTGGGGACAGCACTGCAGAACAAAAAGAGAGAACTCAGAAAATTGTGGTTCTGAGTTCAGACTGACTCTGAGTTTCAGGAGTCATCCTTCCCAGTCATGGAGCTGGAATTAGAAAGGTGAGGTGTGGAGCCTAATTTCTGCTTCCTAGATGCTATTATCCAAGCTGGAGAATGGTCAGGGCACCTGTACTTTAGGGGTACTTTAGAGCTTGTCTTTTTACCCCATCAGTCAACTTCTGCTGAGTTCAAAGCAGTCCAGTCTCTGCTCTGTGCTTTCCTTCCAAGGTCAGGGCTATGTTCCCTGAGAGGGGACAGGATGGAGTGTGCTGAACCATTTCATGTTTCCACTCATCTCTGCCATCTACCTTTCACAGTTGATTTTTTTTCTTTTCAGTCTTTGTACTAATTCAAGCAATAAAAATTTAAAAAGTGAATGTAATGGGACTTAATTAAAAAATCATAGACTTTTAGAGCTGTATGGGAACTGAAAAGAGTTATAATCAAACCTTTTATCCACCAAGCTGATATTAAATGACGTGCCCTAAGTCATTCTTGGCCCTGTGATCTTTCAGGTAGAAGCTGGAAGACATACCATTCATGTGGCCTTTTTAATGACACTTATTAAACATTTCTTTTCTTTTTTTTTTTTTGAAAACAAAAGACTTTCACAAATCTGGATTGAGTTATACTCATAAAATCTAGCTACTTTTTCTGAATTTATTCCTGAATGTAGATACAATTTTACATGGAAACATTAATACAAGTAATATCAAAATTGCAAGTAATCTGCATATACTGACATTGCTTTTAGGTAACTGTGTTGCTGGTTTGAACAGAGTTTTGGGAAAGAATGTTTAAGCATTATTATATTTAAAACATTTTGAAGTCTGAGGGAACAATGTTTTAACTCTTTGGACCCTGGAATCTGGAAAACCAGTTTGATGGTCTTTTCTTATATCCCTGAACCTGGAAAACATGTTTGACAATCTTTTCCTATTATTCCTATACTCCTATACTCATTAACAATGGCTTAATTTTAAGAGCTGGGTAAACCACTGGTTCACTTTCTTCATAGGTGACATTCAATATTGCTGAAAAGAGATATTCTTAGAGTAACTGTAAATAATGATGAGTCAGCAAAATAATGTGACCCTTCCTGGGGAATTCAGGGATGGGTTTAAATTGGATTGGGTCATCCTGGTCCATAAGGCTAAAAGTGAATCACAGACTCCCCTTGCTTACACCTGAGTGTAAGGCTTAGTCTGAAAGCAGTATTTCCTACAAAGAGTGCAACTAGAAGAGAAGGATTCCTCTGTGCAAGGTAATATACAAGTGCCTGGATTTTCTCTTCCTCTATCTATGATGAATTTTTACCCTTTGGCTCCAGAACCATCCATTGAGACATACTCATATGAGGAACTTTGTGTAGTTATATGAATAATTCATGTTAGGCACTGTGACAAGGAAAGCAAATAGCAAATGTGCCTTCATTTTTAGTGGTAAAGATGCAAGTTCAAAATCATCTGTGCTGAATAAGGTCTTTTTTTTTTTTTTTGAGACAGAGCCTCAAGCTGTCCCCCTGGTAGAGTGCCATGGCATAGCTCACAGCAACCTCCAACTCCTGGTCTCAAGTGAGTCTCCTGCCTCTGCCTCCCAAGTTGCTAAGACCACAGGTGCCCGCCACAACACCTTGCTATTTTTTTTCGGTTGCAGCCGTCATTGTTGTTTGGTGGGCTGGGGCTGGATTTGAACCCGCCACCTTAGGTGTATGTGGCTGGCACCTTAGCCACTTGAGCCATAGGCACCAAACCTGAATAAGGTCTTAATATCTAAGAAAAGATACCTGGATCCTAAGGATAATATAAATAAATTTACTTTTTAAATTCATTTTTTATAGGCAGAATATATAGAATAAATGAGAACTGACCAAGCAGAATGGGCATATGATGACCTGGTTGTACCAATATAAGTTAAATGCAAGGGTCTGACCTTATACATGTGATCCCAGCACTCTGGAAGGCTGAGGCAGGAGGATCCCTTGAGCTTAGAAGTTCAAGACCGGCTTGAGCAAGAGTGAGACCATGTCTCTTCTAACAATAGAAATACTAGCCAGGTACATGGCAGGAACTTGTAGTCCCAGATACTTGGGAGGCTGAGGCAAGAGGATTGCTTGAGTCTGGGAGTTTAAGGTTGCTGTAAGCTATGATGACATTATAGCTCAGGGTGACAGAGTGAGGTTCTGTTTCAAATAATAATAATAATAATGATAAATAAATAAGTACAAGAGACTGAACAAAAAGAACATTGAAGGAAGAAATAACAAGACAACAATGAATGGAAGTGATGAAGAAAGACAGTAATATATCATGGATCTGATGGCCAGGGAGTTGGACAGTTATAAAATTACCAAAAAGAAAAAGTAAAGAAAGGAAAGAGAAAAAGGAACATGAGAGAGCAAAATATGAAAGATGATACAGATTGGGGATGGGAAAAAAGTGAGTCCAGTTTGGGATGTTCTAAATTTGAAAAATCAGGGGGAGTATTCCATGGACAAAGCAGTATTGTGAAGAGGTCTGGATGAGAGGGTAGGACACAACAGGATCTTCACAGAAAAGTCTCTTAAATCAGGGAAGCAGATAAATTCAGAGGGAAAACAGAGTACTTGGTCAAGGACAGACCCTGTAAGGGTCCTGTGGCTGAGGTTCAGCCTAACAAAGATCTACTAGAAAGGGGATGGAGGTCTACTCAGAGACATAGGGAGAAAGCTCAGTGTCCCAGATGTCAAGAAGGATCATGCTTCAAAAGCGTGAAAAAGTCATGCCCCAAAAGACTGGAAAAAAGTGGAAGATGAAGGAAAACCTTTGTGTAGCAGGGCATTATCCAACACTGGAGAATAGAATCAGGAGACCTTAGAGGGAAATGGGCAGTGTGTTGGGAAAATCCCACAACAGTCTAGAAAAACTATCCTGCAAACCACTTTTCTAAAATTTGTTGCCATAGTATGCTACCCAAGGCAACAGGGTGACACTCTGTCTAAAAAAGATAAATTAAATTAAAAATAAATGAATGTGTCCTTCTCATGACTTTGAACTCCCGAATGTTCTGAGTGAAGCATAAATGTTAACAAATGCTTTTGAAATGCTGTGAGCCTGAATAAGGTCTTAATATCTATCAGAGCTGGCTCTGCTCCCGGTTAGTGGATGCTTTTCCTTAGTGAGGGTTCTGGATTGAGTCTGAGTTATGTCAACCGTTAATTGGCATTGATTTTATGGCTTTTGTGGTTACCAACCAAGAGCATACTTCTTAAGTTGCCAATAGCATAAAAAAGCAGATAACCAAATTTTAAAAAGGGTAGTTTCCCCACATTAATTCATATTGATTTTGTTCTTCCCACTACTGATAAGTATTATTTCGGAGTTGAATATAGCAGCTCCCCCCACATGTATGGGAGATGTGTTCCAAGACCCCAAGTGGATGCTGAAACCAAGAACAGTACCAAACCCTGATACGTACTATTTTTTTCTATGCATACATATCTATGGTAAAGTTTATAAACTAGGCACAGTAAGAGACTAACAACAATGACTAATACATAGAACAATTATAACAATAAACTATGATGAAAGTTACATTAAGATAATCTCTCTTTCTCTCTCAAAAGATTTTATTGTAGAGCTGGGTGTGTGGCTCACACCTGTAATCTTAGCACTCTGGGACTCAAGGTGTGAGGAGCTCTTGAATTTAGGAGTTTGAAAACAGCCTGAGCAAAAGCAAGATCCCTTCTCTACTAGAAAAAGACAAAATTAGCCAGGCTTTGTTGTGGGCACCTGTGTTCCCAGCTACTGGGAAGGCTGAGACAGGAGGATCACTTAAACCCAGGAGTTTGAGGTTACAGTAAGCTAGGTTGACACCACAGCACTCTACTCAGAGAGTGACAGAGCAAGACTCTGTCCTTAAAAAAAAAAAAGTATGTGAAGTATGTGTGTGTGTGTGTGTGTATATATATATATATAAATATATATAAAGTATATATATTATATTGTATATTTACAATAAATGTAAATATATATGTATATATATATTTTCATTGTACTGTACTCAGCTATTTTCAGCCCATGATTGATGTCCAGTAACTGAATTTGGGAAAAGTGAAACTTTGGATAAGGTAGAGAGAACTGCTATAATAAAATGGAAAGTCAACAAACATGTTTGGCAGAAAATATCCTAAAGATATACATAAATCAGTGGAAGATATAAAGATACAGCTCAGAAATTCAGATTTTGGGTTCAAATTTCCTCTGACTCAGCTTTTCTGATATAATCAAGATTATGCCTTGAGTCATACACATGGGGTGCCCCCCAAAATGTATATATATTTTAAGTAATCTTACTGGAAATAAAACTAATTTTTCCCCCAAAGTGTGTGAATTACAGGTAAAATGGATGTGTGTATCATGTCTAGGTATAGTTGACCAGTAATTGTATCTTCACTTTAACTTTGAAAAGTAAAATCCATGGGGAATATCTCTTAAAATGTGTACACATCTTTTGGCAACTCTGTATATACATGGATGACTTGTGGAACAGTCATAGAACAAATACAAACATTTAAAACATTTTCTGTTTGCTTACCTTGAAAAGATTTTCACTTTGCTTCAAAATGAATAACCAATCTGAAAGGCCAAGTGACTCAAGGCAGAGGCCTCACTATTTTCTATTCAAGCAGGTGAAAAGTTGGCAAGAATCTAAATGTTCTTTGCAAAACTAGCTTCAGTTTTCATCAGCAAAGACCCAATTTATGTCAGAGGGTAAAACTTGCCTGATTAGATCTGTTCAACAAAGCTGTTAAACAACTTTCAATGTTCTTGCTCCCTCCCCTTTAGGACACTAAACTTTTACAGAGACAGACTGTTTGAAGCCTTCCCAATTATTTCCATTATTACCAGAAAGGACTACTGAGATTCAGCCACTATTATAACTCTCGAAGTTCTCAGTGCAAATTATATGGCAATCTACAATACCTTTCTCTGGCTTTATGACCTGATTATTATTTAGTGTCTCTCTAGCAGTGAACCTGAAGATCATGCAGATGTGTTCTTTGAGAAAGTTACCGCCGTGCTGAATAATTTGTTTTGTAGGAAGCCAGCTCAAATTTAGCATCAGTCATGAAAATATTTTATCAATGCCCTTCTGCAAAGCAGCCATATTATTATACTCGTTCCATTTTGGCTGTGACAGAAAGCTGATCAGGAAAGCTATTATTAAGCCAAACATGCCTGTTTTAAAATGCATTGTCATAGGTTTATGATGTTGTATTGTATTATTAATTCAGGTAATGTGTACTTTGGGTTTAGTGTCTTCTATGTCATAATCAAAACAGAACTAACTCTGGAAATGTAAAGTATGTAGCATATATCTAAAGTTCGGAATCAGAACAAACCTACAACTTCATTTGCATAAACATGTGCAAATTTAACTGGGAAGAAGTCACCTGTATACACCACGTGTAGTGTTCACAGTGCTGAGAGCAATTGTATTTGCTAAGGTTTATAGAGTTAATCACACAGTGAGATAAAATGTAACTACAGACATCATGCACTAGTACAATATTTACTGAACACATATTTACCAGATCCTAAGATGTATTAATGAACGCGTCATGTGCACTCATGAGGAGAGCTTATAGCCAATGGTACAAAGATAAGTAACTCCAATTAGTGAAATAAACTGTAAGTTAGGGAACTTCATTCTGTATGTTACTGGCCACCTTCCCCAGTCTGTGACTTTCAAGGAAGGTATTAAAGGTTAAGTGATGTCCATGTAGGAGGTAACTGTCATGAGGCTGCTCTGGTCTGAGGGGGTCTTGGTTCAGGGTGGTAACAAGGTAGAGTTAATGTCATAGGAGGTCTGACAATTAAGCTAGAAAAAGTGCTCCATACCTCATTGCTGAATATCACTATCGACGCCTTCAAAGTGCTCCCCCTGGGAAGCTGTGCACTGGTGCCAGTGCATACTCCACCCTTCAAAGCAATTTTGGAACCCATTCTCTGGAATGGCCACCAGAGCTGTCTCTCACAGCACACAAAAACACTCAGCAATAATGAACACCATTCAGCAGGATGCCACTGCTCGCTGACAGGTGCACAGTCGTGAGACACTGATACACGAGGGCCGTGCAACCTTCTTGAGCTGTTTGTACAGTGTTGCCAACGTAAGTGTTCATGAACTTCATTGTCAGACCTCCTATGACAACAACAGCTCGCATGGCCATAGGCCTAGACTCTAGTGGTGTCTGAACAGGAAAAAATACATGAAATTCATTCATATGTCAATTTATTCTGCCATGGGGATTGTTTTGTAGTAGAGATTACAGATGTTATTTTAAAAATATCCTGTGATTCTAAGAAGACCTTGATCTCTATATTTCATTTTCTGCATGTTGTCTCAAGTTCCTAGGTTGTTTGATCTGATAAAATATTTATTTTCATTTCCCCTAATGTGGCTAAATACAATCTCTAGTCAAAGCCACGGAATATCCCATTCTCGTGCAAATGCTTACCTTTTTTTGTGCTAATAGAGAAGACAGAGGTTAAGATAGTTGCTTCTTCTGATAGTAAAAATGATAAAGCAGAGGGAGAGGAAAGCACAGACCATGCAAATGCCATTGTGTATAGTGAAAAGAGAAATTATCAGAAAAATGGATTGTTCAAGGGAAACACAGGCATAAAGGGCATATAGGGGAAATGGAGAAAGGTGGATACAAAAAATGTAAACGCTTTAAACAATAGCAATAGTTAAAACAGCCTATGTATGTGATAAAATATTATTTCAGATGATATAACCCAGTGGAAAATTTATTCAGTTAGGAAAGAGAAAATGAAGTTCTAACACAGACTTTAGCGCTTCAGGCAAGACACATAACCTCTTTGGGCATCAATTTCCATATCTGTAAAATGCTAAAACACACCCCACTTTGTATCTGATGTGCAAATGTCTAAAATGAAATAATAGCTTTTAAAGCGGTTTTGAAAAAAATGAAAAGATGGGCAAGAGTTTCTATAAGTCATTTTAAAGAATGACTCCCACTTTTTGGAGTAAAGGAAAGGCAAAGGGAACAAAATTCATCTAACTAAATGAGAGAGAGGAAGGAAAAAAACCTTTCCTGGAATGATAGGCTTTTAAGATTACAAAAACAAACAAAAAGAAAAAAACCCAAAATGAATTTTACACGAATAGTACCAAACCTGTGAAACTTCAGCACCATGCAGAAATTCGTAAAGTTATACATTCTAGAGATTCGTAGTCAAAATACCTCCCTTAATATTTCGTATGCATTCCAGTACACATATGTTTCACACATGTTCCTTATTTTTCAAACAAGGTCAATGTTTTCATTATATACATTTAAATTGTTATTGTAACTGTTTTCTGCTTTGTCAATAACACTTAGTCTCACACATTGATACCACATTCTTGCAATTACATTGTAATTCTCACATAGTAATTCTAGCCTTTTCAAATATATAAATCATCTAAATTTATTATATCATTGCTCGAACACCTCATCCACATCTTGAGACCATTTGGGGCCACAGAGGATTAGATTTAATATTCAAGAGAGCCAAATGTAAATAATTCTGAATCCTTTATCCAAATGGAGAATTCAAATAACTTGCATAGTTCAAATATGCAGATGTTCAAACATATTTTTATTTTTAACTACAGCATGCTGCTAGTGAATGATTCCTTGAGCTGGTGTCAGAAGCAGGGCTTGCAGTGTCTTTCTCTATTTCTGGTTTTTCCTGTTGCCAAGAGGTTAATTCAAAGTGAAATGATAAAAGCTTAGTGCGACTCTGGGGGATTTACAAGGTGCCAGTATGATGCAGTCGTCAGAAAACGTGCCCTTTAAACTATATTAGTAGTTATAGCAAATACTGGGTAGTGTCAGTAGTGGTTTCCTCTCCGTATGGCCGGGTCAGACACTAATGGAAGCTACTGAAAAAGCCTCATCAGTTTGGGTCAGTTTAAAGAGATGAGAGAACTTCCCAGAGCCTGACCAATGTCCTTTCACACTGGCTACAACCCATCCGTCTGTCACAAGCCTGAGCCTGTGATCCTTAAAACCGCCCTCTTGGGTAGTTGTTAACACTGTCCCTATGTGATTTCAAAACCTTAGAAAGGGGGTCAGGATTAGAAATGGCGAATAAAGTTGTCTACAGATTTTTTAGTCTTAAGCTTTATTTCTCAACTGATTTGTGTTTTTCACAATGGAACAAAACTTAATATTTGGTTTTTATTTTTTAATTACTTTTTGCTATTCAAATACTGGTTATCCTGACATTTATCAGTGGAGAAATGAATACTGACCTGATAGCGAGGCATAATTATTGTTAGCTAAATGACATTCTTACAGACGTCTAGTAGAATTCAAGATAGAAATAAGACATTTTCCACGAAACTTTAGGGTTGGTGACAAAAGATGAAAAACTTGCTTATTGATAAGACCAAGTAATTAACAGTGTATTTATAAAGTAAGGCCAGTGATTACTCCACATAAGGGTATGTGTGTGGGTGTGTGGCATGTGAGTCCTTGCTCCTAAGTTGTTGATTATAAATTCTAGAGCATAGGACAGATGCACAGGATGGATGAATTATTGTCAGGTAAGTAGAAAGATGCTGGATCAAATAAGATAATGCACATGCCATCGCAGAATTATATCCTTTTCTTTCTCTTTTTGAAACAGAGTCTCACTGTGTTGCCCTGGGTAGAGTGCTGTGGTATCATCATAGCTCTCAGCAACCTCAAACTCCTAGGTTCCATAAGTAGCTAGGAAAATAGGCGCCCACTACAACAATCAACATAGAGTTTTATTTTATTTTATTTTATTTTATTTTATTTTATTTATTTTGAGACTGAGTCTCACTATGTCGCCCTTGGTAGAGTGCCATGGCATCACAGCTCACAGCAACTTCAAACTCTTGGGCTTAAGTGATTCTCTTGTTCAGCCTCCCAAGTAGCTGGGACTATAGGCGCCCACCACAATGCCCAGCTATTTTTTTTTTGTTGTTTGTTGTCACTGTTGTTTTAGCAGGCCCAGGCTGGGTTTGAACCCACCAGCCCTGGTGCACGTGGCCGGTGCCCTAACCACTGAGCTACACAGATGCTGAGCCCACCACAAAACGTTAGAGCCAAAAGGATATCTGATGCATCCTTTTCTTAATAAGGAAAAGGGAGACAAATAAAAGTTCAGTGATTTGGTGGAGGTCACACTGATATTTAGTGGTAAAGCAAAGACCTAGGGCTACCTTGGAGAGTAGGAAATGTTATACAAATATCAAGTTCAAAGCTTCAGGGATATTTATCGATTTTTGTAATTTAGAGGTAACAGTTACTGAGCGTTAGACCTCCAGATAATGTTAGTTCATCTGATTCTTAAAATCTTCATAACTCAGAGGTTAAACAGCTGTGTATCCTGAGCAATAAAAAATGAAGTGTCTATTATATACTCTTTTATTAATATTTTAAGATTAAAAATTCCTTTTCTACTTTTGCAGGTTGTCTTTTTAAAACCCCCTCATATTTTTCTAGGAATTAAAACCTGCATTTCTCCCCAAGGCCAGTAATCAGAGGCGCAGAGGAATAGTCTTGGTTCTTTGTTTCTAGTATCTAAACCACAAAAGGTGGCTCAACAGAATTATGTAAACAGAGGTCGCAGATCAACTTCACCAGAGATGCTGTAGTTAAACAGTAATAGCCAAGAGCTGACACCCTCCCCCCCGCCGAAAAATGGACATTTCTGCTTAAAGGTAGGGGGATGGTGACTTTTTTGTTGTTTTTTAAGACAGAGTCTCACTTTGTTGTCCTTGGTAGACTGCCATGATGTCACAGCTCACAGCAACCTCAAACTCTTGGGTTTAAGCGATTCTCTTGCCTCAGCCTCCCAATATCTGGGACTATAGGCACATGCCACAAGGCCCTAGCTATTTTATTTATTTATTTATTTATTGTAGTTGTCTTTTAGCGGGACCAGGCTGGGTTCAAACCTGCCAGCCTGGTGTATGCTGCAGGTGCCCTAACCACTGAGTTACGGGGGCGAGCTGGGATGGTTGCTCTTTAAAGATGAGAGTCACTATCCTCATTTGCTGGCAATTAACAAGTTTCTCTTCCTTTTCACTCAAAGCACCGGTCCTCACTGTTCATTCAGCCTCAGGGACAAGTACTAAACTTTGGGTAGATATATCTCCTAATTGCTGAAGTTAAGGCACATCAAATAGCATTCTGTTGAGCTTTCTGGCCTGGTGTTATGAAAACGTTTGGGTTGTCCATATAAGAATGAAGGAAATAAGTGGCTTGAATTCCTGTCTTCAAGCAATCCTCCCTCCTTCCCTCCTGGAGTGCTGGGATGACAGGTGTGAGGCACCATCCTTAGTGTTGGCAGACTTTTATAAGATAGACTCCAAAATATAATCGTAATGGAGAAACTCTTGGGAGATGTTGGTAAAAATGAAATAATTATTTAAAACCCAAGGACTTAATGTAAATCTCTAAAGCAAGTTGA
>CAUYQV010185502.1:0-32469 GCA_963574575.1 Galagoides demidoff
CTGTGGTTCCAGCTACTTGGGAGGCAGAGGCAGGAGACTCGCTTGAGCCCAGGAGTTGGAGGTTGCTATGAGCTGTGATGCCATGGCACTCTACCCAGGGGGATAGCTTGAGGCTCCGTCTCAAAAAAAAAAAAAAAAAAAGAATCTCTTAGTTCAAATAGTGTTAGTGTTCCATGAGCTCTCACCATATTCAAAACAGGTCTTTATGTATATCCAGATTCTGCTTCAGGGAATTATGCTTTTTTTCTTCTGTGGATAATTCTCCAATAGAAGAGGGATTCAAGTGGAAAGAGGATGCTAGGAATCTCTTTGTCCTACAACACATAAACAAATGGTTGCAGTGTGCAGAATGCTACTGTATGTAGGAAGTTCTTTAGCACATTTCCTTAGTCAAAAGATCTATGTCAATTGGGTTATAATTAATACGTTATAGCTGAGTAAGTTAACTCACATAGAAAAGAGACTGCAGTGCTCTGACCTGCAGCCCACTTCCGGGTCCTAATCACCAGCTGTTGTGCTTGAGGACGGGCAGGTGGTCCACTGTGCACACAGATTTTGTGTGCAAGGCCCATGTTTTTATAGACAGGGATAGCAAAGGTTTAATTTGAAAAAAAGAATCTTGTATTATGATAATTCCATTATTTATGAAGTTAATAGAAAGATAACTGACATTTACTGAGACTACTTGGCTAAAGATCATAAACGGAATACTTATAAAAATAAATGAGGTGAGTATTATTACCTTCATTTACAGAAAATTGAAGTTAAAAGTTGTTGAATGCTGATAAATCATGTATCTGAAGAAATTGAGACTCAGTGAAATTGAATAATTTGTCCAGGTAGTATCAGAGATAACATTCAAATCCAAGGCTTACTGGCAAGAGAAGCTGGTATCTACCAGTATCTTAATTTCTCTGTTTGTTTAATGTATTTAGTTTCATTAGTTTGTTCTAAAATAAATATGATTTTAAAATATAATACAAAACGAGATACAGATTAGCACTTGTCTACAACTTTAGATTCCTCCTTTGAGTTGTGATATATATTTTCATTTTGTATTGATTTTTAAATGTTTTACTATTTCAATTTTGATGTACTATAAAGTTTCAAGTGTTTGAATTTTTACTACTGCTATTGTTGTTACCTAAACACTTAATAATTAACTCTTATCATACAGACTTAGTGTTGGAGAAGGTAATCTGTGACCTCTCGTTTTTTTTACTGGAGTTTCCTTCATATTTTTTTTTGGCATAAGTTACTCAATATGAATATATATGGACACTTAAAAGAGAAGGACTTTTTTTAACCAACTAAAAAAATTAACCAATTTTTTCATATCTTTATATTTTTTTCCTTGCTATGGACTATTCTTTTAAATCAATAGACTTCTGGCATTTTCGTGTCAATAAATTATTGCATTTCTAACAGTTTTTCTAAAATACTTGTAGCTTTTTCAAATGGAGTATCATAAATATTATAGTGTTTTATTGTAAAATGTCTTTGGCTCTATATAAATGTTTTCATTTGTCAATTTTTCTTATCTTAATAATCCTACTATCTTATCTAACTTTTGTGAACTAAAAATGTTTTCAGCTCTTAATTTAAATCTGGATAGTATAAGTTTGTTTATGGGAATGAATTTTGTAATTAATATCTTCTAAAAGTATGTATAACTTAAATTCTGTCAGGAAGCTTTTTTAAATTAAAATGAAATTTAATTACAAAGAAAGACATACTCTAGGGTGGCACCTGTGGCTCAGTGAGTAGGGTGCTGGCCCCATATACCAAGGGTGGTGGGTTCAAGCCCCGCCCCAGCTGAACTGCAATAACAAAAGAAAAAAAAAAACTAGTCAGACATTGTGGCAGATGCCTGTAGTCCCAGCTGGTTGGGAGGCTGAGGCAAGACAATCACCTAAGCCCAAGAGCTGGAGGTTGCTGTGAGCCTTGACACCACAGCACTCTACCGAGGGCAACAAAGTGAGACTCTATCTCCTAAATAAAAAAAGAAAAGAAAGAAAGAAAGATATACTCTATATAACAATACTGAGTAGTTAAAAGGAAAAAAATACTATATATTTTCTTCAAACTCATTTGTCTAAATTGATCAAATTTATGCTTGTTTTGAATTTTTTTGTACCTCACAATATGTTCACATAACTCACATAAAAATAGTCACATGGTTTTCTTCTTTCCTTTTTTTGTGGGGTGGGGGAGAAGGTGAAAACATTCATAATACTCTAGAATGTTCTTTTCTTTTTCACTTAACAGTCTATCAATGACATTCATCCATACAGTACCCACAATCCATCTCACCTTTTAGTATCTGTATCATAGTCTACAATATGGGTTTACATAATCACTCAAAAATTTATACATATTTTAATGCTATTATGCATGTTTTTATATATAAATGCTTATATTATGATGGTTTCCTCCTATCAGTATGATTTCTAAGAGGTGAGATTGATCAATGAAAATAGAAATGAAATTTTATTTATAAATATTTGCACTGGATTGCCCTCCCTGCCCCCAAATAGTGTTAGGTTTTTCAGAATCCAATCAGCAGTATAGTGCACTACACCTTCCAACCTGTTGTAGATTTTCAGGCATTTAAAATTTCTCCATGGTTATAGACAATTTTTATTTCACTTTGCATCCCTAATTACTAGTATGGTTGAATTCATATTCATGTTTTCGTGTCCTGTTTACATTCTTTAAGACCTTTGATTTCACGTTAATCATCTTTTTAAAAAATTTTTTGTTTTTTGAGACAGAGTCTCGCTATGTCACCCTGGGTAGAGTGCTGTGGTGTCACAGCTCACAGCAACCTCAGACTGCTGGGCTTACGTGATTCTCCTTCCTCAGCCTCCCAAGTAGCTGGGACTACAGGTGCCTGCCACAATTCCTGGCTATTTTTTTGTTGCTACTGTCATTGTTGATTTTAGCTGGTCTGAGCCAGTTTGAACCTGCCAGCCTTGATGTATGTGACCAGTGCTCTACCCACTGAGCTACAGGAACCGCCCTTAAAAATTTTTAAGTAGAGGTATATATTTCATGTATTGCAAATATTTCTCCTAATCCACTATGTCTACACTTTCATTTAACTCAGTTTACTGATACTTTCTTTTTAGATTTCTGTGTTTTTTAATACTTTTTTCTTCTAATGAGGTATTTAATTAATCTACATATACATATGTATATATATACACACACACACTCTTACAAATACTATATTTAACTCTGTCTCCTGTCATGTCATTTAATTATTATTTGTTTTTCATGGTTTCATGCCTGGCCCCTACCCTCAATAATGTCTTTTAGTTACAGCTCTCTTCAGAACTACATCCAATGTTGGTCATTCTATTTTAATTCCACTAATGGGCACAATGCCATTCTTTTATAAACACTTTTAAAACTTTTAAAAATTCTTTTAAAAACATTCATTTAGGCAAATGTTTCAGAGTCTGGAAATGTTTACTGTATGAAGACATTTTAAGCTGAAAAAGCATAGAGCATTAAGCTTTGTATTTACGAATGAACATAAAACAGCCAAATTTCACTCAGTTGTTGCCAGACATCATCACAGAACTGTAAATGGGGAAATTGGCACTCTAAAAGTCATGGTCATTTATATCCAGCGTTTTATGTATTATAGGTCACCTTAACAGCCTTTCTGTCAGGAGTGTTAGATGACTGGAGAAACAGATAGAAAAGGAAGACATCTTTTTTGATACTCATTTATTTTTCATCAACAGAGATTCAGAAAGAAAAAAGAAAAGTGTGCTGGTGTATGTTCGGTGACACTATGTGTTGCCAGAATACAAAAGATAATGAAAACTGATCAGAGGATGAGGTGCTGTTGTTGAAAGCTCATCAGCTGGAGAGCTTTACTCAACTGGAGGACTGATCCGGGAGGCTGGAGGAGGAACTCAGAGGACTGTGGTAACTAACGGAGAAGCCTCATCCCTGTCTGCACTTCAGCGTGTGCACTGACTGTTTAATCTACTCCTCACTAGATGCTATGTGAGAAAAATAAAATCTCTATCAAATACTCAGGCTGCTTTACTTTCCATAATGTGTTGCTTGAAATTGTTTTACACAGGACTCCTTGCTAGACAAGACTGAATCTGAAAAGCAGAGTTTCACAGCACGGGATCTTAAATTTAAAACAGTGCACTGTTCTATTTTATTGACAGTGGTTTCTAAAACTAATGATTTCTTTTATCTTCTCTATAAAGCAGCAAATCTACCAGAGATATACACAAAGATTACATGCAGATGAACATGACTAAAATGTTATTTATTCTGGTGAAAAACTAGAAGAAACCTAAATGTCTGCTAACAAAAGGGACAGCAAGATGATGAAATAAACCACAGTTTATATGTACTTAGGATACTACACTCTTCCACAGAACATCCTTCCTCCTGGGACCCTGTTTACATAATGGGGAAGGTCTGCTGGAGTAAATCACCTGTCCTGTTTCCCTACCCCTTGGTAATACCCTCCATGACTGGTCAGTTTCAAAAAAGACAGGTTCAATCCAATCAATCCATCTTCTCTTTACAAGGCAAACTGGTCTCCTGAATATACACACACTCACACACAGATACGTAATTCTTTCATGTCATAAACTCATAGGAGTAAATTATACCCCTGCAGGATAATACTCAGGGATGGATACCAATACCAACTTAAAACACAGTGTTTAGTAAACCCACTTGGTCAACAAACAAAGTCATTTTTCCCAATCCACTACTAGTAATAAGGGTAATATTTTGATAACTATCTCTCCACCCTCCTCATCTCTTCATCTCTCAATTGGTTCTTTAGAAAGAGCAGGATTGGCTTTTGTTTTTGTTGTTATGGATCGAACTGAAAGAAAAGCACTCTTGTAAGCCCTGCCCAGGACCTATCCTGGCAAGGTTTATAGAACTTTGTCACCCATTTCAGAAATTTTCCATGTGCCCCTTCCTCATAATAGACCTCAGCTGCCCACCAAAGGTAAGAGTCACTAACTTTCCTAGTATTCTAGCATTTCTTTATTTTTACATTTCTCTAAGTATGCCTCACTGGGCATTCATAGTAGAGCCTTGCCCATTGTTTTAATTTCATATGTTTCAAAATTTTTATCAACATTCAAATTATTCATCTTTTTTTGACTTTATTTTTTTAGAGCACTTTTTGGTTCACAGAAAATGTGGTGCAAGTAAAAGAGTTTTTATATACTTCCACTCCCAGAGCGTGCATAGCTGTCTTATCAACAGCCTGCACCACAGTGATGCATTTGTTACAATAATCGAACCCACTTTGACACATCACTGCCATCCAGAGCCAAGAGTTTACATTAGGATTCCCGGTGGTGTTGTACACTCTGTAGATTTTGGACAAACAGTAACGACACGTATCCTTCATTTTAGTATCATACAGAATAATTTTATTGCCCCGAAAATCCTCTGTGCTCTGCCTCCTCATCTCCGCCATCCCTGTGCCCTGGCAATCACTTCTCTTTCTACTGTCTCCTCAGTTTTGCCTTTTTCAGAATGCCATTTTGTCGGAATCATGCAGTATGTACACTTTTCAGATAAGCTTGCTAAATTTCTGTCTTTCTTTTGTGGCTAGGTAGCTCCTTTCTTTTCAGCATCGAATAATATTTCATTCTCTAAATGCCCCCTAGTTTATTTGCTTTTTCTGCATACTGAAGGACATTGTGGTTGCCTCTACATTTGGCAATTATGAATAAATCTACTATTAACATCTGTATTCTGGTAATTTGTATGGACATGTGTTCAATTCTATTGGGTAAATAACAAGGGATATGATTGTCAACCATGTGATAAGACTGTTCAGTTTTGTAAAAGCCGACGAAGTGGTTGCACCATCTTGCATTTCCGTGAAGGAAAGTTTTCCTGTTACTCTCTGTCCTCACCAGCATTTGGTTCTGTCAGTGTTCTGGATTAGAGTGGTATCTCACTGTCACTTCAATTTACATTTTCCTGATGACATATGATGTGAAGCATGTTTTCATATGGTTATTTAGCATGTGTATATCTTCTTTGAAGAAGTCCATTAAGGTCTTTGATGATTTACTTATTACCAAAACCACACTCTTGATTGCTCTATCATTATGCAAAGTCAAAGTCAGGCGGGCAGAGTCAGCCCTTCAACCTTGCTCTTCACTTTCAGTATTGTGCTGGCTATGCTGTGCTTTTGAATCCCCAGATAAAAGTTAGAATACGTTGTTGATATTCACAAAAATCTCTTGTGGGATTTTGACTGAGATTTCAAATCTTAAATCAAATTGAGAAGAATTGACACTTTGACAAGATTTAGTCTTCCTATTCAGAATCATGGAATATTTCTTCATTTTATATAGTTCTTCCTCTATTCCCTTCATAGAGTTTTATAGTTTTCCTCATATTGCTGCTGCTGCTATATTTACGAAGAACTCATTTTGCGGGTGCTAATGTAAATATGTGATTTTCATTTCCAATTACATTTGTTCATTTCTGGTAGAAAGAAAAATGTTTGATTTGTATGTATTGAACTTCTATCCTGTGACCTCATTATTATTAGCTTCAGTTGTTTCTTTCCAGTCCTTTTTTTTGTGTGTGTGTGTTTATTTCTGGTGATTTTTTTTTTTTTTTTTTACTTTCTACACAGACAAACATTTCTTTCTTCCTGATCAATATTCCTTTTATTTCCTTTTCTTATCTTATTTAATTAGCTGTAATTTCCAGTATAATGAAAAGGCCTTGTAAGAGGGGCTATTCCTGCCTTTCCCAACCTCAGTGGAAAACCTTCTAATATCTCACCATTAAGTATGATGTTAGCCACAAGATTTTTTTTGTATATATTCTTATCAAGGTAAAGAAACTTTCTTTCTAGTTTATTGCTAACCATCAATGGCGGCTGACCTTTGTCAAATGATTTTTCTCCAACTATTAAGGTAATCCTGCGATTTAATATTTTGTTGAGATTTGTTCACAACCTAAGGGATGTTATTCTATAATTTTCTGTCTTCATGTGCTTTTGGTAAAAGGATGCTGCTGTTTTTATACAATGAGTTAGAAGATTCCCCCTCAGATCTTTTTTTTCTTTCCTTTTTAACCATCTGAAAGAGCTTAGAGAGAATTGATGTTTGTTTGTTTGTTTTTTCTTAAATATTTCATGGAATTCAACTGAGTCTGAATGTTTTGGAATGATATTACTAATTTAAATACTTTAATAGGTAATCGATCTATTGAAAATGTCTGTGTCCTCTTGTGTGATTTTTGCCAGATTATGTCTTTCAAGGAATTCATCATTTCATCAAGCTTATTAATTGTGTAGGCAGGGTTGTTCCTGGTCTCCCTGGATTGCCTGTTGAATGTCCATGAGCTGGGTACTGACATCCCCTCTTTCACTGATGATACTAATAATTTTTGTCCTCTCTCATTTGTTCTTTGTTAGTCTGGCTACAAAATTATAGATTTCATTAATCTTTACAAAGAACCAGCTATTTGGTTTCATTGATTTTTTTTTTTTTTACTTTTTTGCTTTAAATTGTATTTATTTCTGCTCAATTTTTTTTTTTTTATTAAATCATGGCTGTGTACATTAATGCTGTCATGGGGTACAATGTGCTGGTTTTATATACAATTTGAAATATTTTTATCAAACTGGTTAACATAGCCTTCAGGGCATTTTCTTACTTATTGTGTTAAGATTTATATTCTACATTTAGTAAGTTTCACATGAATTTTGTTTGATTAAACTTATTTTGGATTTAGATTACTTATTTTGATAGTTTTTAAGGTAGAAATTAAAAGATTGATTTTACATCTTTCTTCTATTAAACTATTCACATTTAATAATACAACATTCCTCTAAAATGGCTTTCTTTGCACCCACAAATATTGAAAAATTGTGTTTTCATTTTCATTTAGTTCAAAATATTCCTATATTCTCTTGAGATTTCTATTTTGCTTCATGTATTATTATATACAAATATGTTCTTAAATTTCCACATATTTAGGGATTTTCCAAGGAACTTTCAGTTATTCATTTCTATTATAATTCTACTGTGGTCTGAGAGCATTGTACAATATTTATTTATTATTTTGAAAAAGAGTCTCACTATGTCACCCTCTGTAGAGTGTCATGGTGTCACAGCTCACAGCAACCTAAAACTCTTGTGCTTAAGCGATTCTCTTGCCTCGGCCTCCCAAGTAGCTGGGACTACAGGAACCCACCACAATGCCCTAGGTTTTTTTCTATGCAGTTGTCATTGTTGCCAGGGCTGGGTTTGAACATGCCAGCCCCGGTGAATGTGGCTGGCACTGTAAAACTGAGCTACGGGCACCAAAACATTGTATAATTTTTAATTTTTTAAATATGTTATATTTTCGGGGGGCCCAGAATATGATCTATATTAGTATATTTTCCACGAGAGCTTGAGAAGAAATGGGCAGTACTCTGTTATTGGATGGAGTAGTCTGTCAATGTCAATTATATTCTGTTGATCAATAGTGTTGAGTTTAATTGTACCCTAACTGATTTTCTGTCTAAAAATCTGTACCTTTGTGATTTATTTTGAAGTCTTCAACTATGGTGATGAATCAGTCTATTTCTTTGTAGTTCTATCAGTTTTGCCTTGCATAATGTGATGCTCTACTGAGGGCTATATACATGTTAAGGATTCTTATATATTCTTAGAGAATTGACCTTTCTATCATTGTGTAATGCTCTTCTTTACTCCTAATAAATTTTCTTGCTTTGAAGTCCGTTCTATCTTATAGTAAACATAAATATCCCTACTTAGTGTTAACATAGTATGCTTTTATAACCACCCACTTACTTTTAACCTATATATGTCATTATATTAATATTTAAAGTCAGGAGCAGGGAGAGGGGAGGAAGGTGGGAGATAAGGGGTTATGGTGTCTGGCACACCTCTTGGGGGAGGGACATAATTGTAACAGAGACTTTACCTAACAAATGCAAGGGATGTAAATTAATTCTTTGTACCCTTAGTGAACCTGAAACAATAAAAAAGAGGGAGAGAAAGAAAACTAAGAAAGCAAATTGAGGAAAAATAAACATTTTGAAGTCAGTTTTTTTGTAGACACCCATTTGTTTGGGTCTTGGTATTTGATATATTCTGACAATCTGTCTTTTATTAGTACATTGGCATTAAAAGTGGTTATTGATATAGCAGAATTAATATATACCATATTTATTTCTGTTTTCTGTTTATGGCTCTTTTCTTTGTTCCTATTTTTTCTTCTAATCCTTTTTTTCCTTTCATAGTTTTAATTGAGCACTTTAAATCATTTCATTTTTTTCTTCTGACTTAGCATATCAATTTTGCTTTTTTAATGTGTTACTGTGCTTCCCCAAATATAAGACACTGTCTTATATCAATTTTTTCTCAAGAAGACACACTAGGGCTTATTTTCAGGGGATGTCTTATTTTTATTAAGTATAATGCAACAATCTACATTTCTTCAAATATAGTTAAGTCATCTTCTTCTGGAACCTGACAGGGGGAGCTGACCTTGTTGGTGGGGCTGGTGCTAGTGATGCAAGAACTCCTTTCCCCTAGCCATTCACACATGTGCAATAGGATGCCTGTGACCACAGTGTGTGCAAACGGCTCAGAGAAATGAGCTGTGGCAGATAAAAGGTATTCCTGTCTTCCTACGGCTCTGCCCTGAAATGCAAGGTGTGGCTATGCAGATACACTGCATAGCCACACCCATCACTAGGTCTTATTATCAAGGTAGGGCTTATATTTAACAAATGCTAGGGCTAGTTATATTTAACAAGTAGAAAACCTGCTAGGGCTTATTTTTTGAATAGGTCTTATTTTCAGGGTAACACGGTATCTTATATGATAGACTATACATTTAGAACCTATCCAAGTCCACTTTCATATAACATTATACTCTTTCCTATGAATTTCTTACAATAAAAAAAATCTTAATTTCTAAGATTCCAATTAGTAAAGGCATTACAATTTCTCTGAAGGACAGCACATTGTCATTTCCTGAAATTAAGTGAGTGCTGGAGGTTTAGATTTTGTTAGTATGATATAGCAACAACAACAACAAAAAGTAAATTGTCTACAAAACCATTATAATGTGACTTTAAAAAGCTGCTCTCTAAAACTCTGTTCTTTTCTTTTTTTTTTTTAATTGAATGGTAACTATGTACATTAATGCACTTCTGAGGTACAGTGTGGAGTTTTCACACACAATCCAAAACCCTTCCATCAAACTGGTTAACATAGCCGTCATGTCATTTTCTTATTGTTTTAAAACGTTCACATTCTACTCTTAGAAAGATTCACTTGTACCCTTGTAAAATAAACCTCAGAAGTGATCCCTCCAATCCCCCCTCCCTTCACCCATTATTCCCTCCCCTCTCCCTCCTTCCTCCCCGTATTCTTAGGCTGTTATTAGGTTATAGCTTTCATATAAAAGGTATAAATTAGTTTCATAATAGGGGTGTGTATGTTGGATACTTTTTCTTCCATTCTTGTGATAATTTGCTAACAAGAACATTTTCTAGCTCCATAAAACTCTGTTCTTTTCAAAGGTGAAAAGTTGATATGTAGAGTTCTAGAATGCCATTTCTAAAGTTAAAAATACCCCAAATTCTGATTTTTAGAGATTAGATTGTAAATTACCAGTTCCCACTAGTAGTTTGTTCTTAACTAAGCTCAAAATCAATTATCACTTTAAAAATATCTATACTGACTCTGGCAGCATCTATCTGGTAAGTTGGTGAATAAATGCATTCTCCCTTGATAACTCATGAGCTATTTCAAGGATGAAGTTTGTTTAGGAAAAAATCTAAAATTAAAAAGATATATCCAGCCTTTGTTTTGCACCATTAGATTCAAATTATTTGCAACTACTTGTCATACAATCAATGTTCATATAGTATTTAGATACTAAAAAATCCTTAATATAAAGTAAATCCAATCTACAATTCAAAGAGTCTTCTTACTTTCAAAGTCTTAAGAAAACAATAATATTAAGATGCTTAAGTTAAGGAATATATTACCTTCTTCATCTGATTGCCTGAAGCAAACTTTCTTGTTTTCTAAAGTTGTAGAACACTATGAGAGAAATACCCTAAATACAAAAAAAGGAATAAGACTGAAAGTATCTTTTGGCTTAAATATTTAAATAATTAATAGCAAGAATTTTGACAACTCAAAACATTCTTATTCTATAATTTTAAATACTGTATAATTTGTATTTATTTCTTTATTTTGGCTGAGGCCTGGTTTTAACACACCACCTCCGGCATGCCACCCTACTTCCTGAGCCATAGGTGCCTCCTCATTCTATAATTTTTAAATAATTGGTATTATTTGCCATTTTGAGATAGCCACCCTTAATGATATTTACTTAACTCTCCTGGGGTTACTAGCTTGAAAAAGGTTAACTCTTTATTTAAAACTTTTCATTGTTCTTTAGACAACTCATTTGTTGTTGTCCATTCAGGATACTATAACAAAACCCATCAATTGGGTAGCACACACCCCAAAAAAGAAATGTTTTTCTTCTGGGTAGATGCCCAGTAATGGGATTGCAAAATCAAATGGGAGATCTAGCTTGAGTTCTTTGAGGTTTCTTCATACTTCCTTCCAAAAAGGTTGTATTAGTTTGCAGTCCCACCAGCAGTGTAAAACTGCTCCCTTCTGTTTATTGCAGCTCAACTTATAATAACCAAGATGTGGAAACAGCCTGAATTTCCCCAACCCAGGAATGGATTAGCAAGCTGTGATGTATGTATACCATGGAATGCTATTCAGCCACTAAAAAAGATGGAGACTTTACATCTTTGTATTAACCTGGATGGAAGTGGAACACATTCTTTATAGTAAAGTATAACAAGAATGGAGAAGCAAGAATCCTATGTACTCAATTCTTACATAAGGACAATTAATGACCTACTACACAGTGGGGGTAGGAGTTGTGGGGGGTGGTGATACACCTTTTGCAGGCAGGACATAAGACTAAGAGGGTCTTTATCTAACAAATATAGTCAATGTAACCTCATTATTTGTATCCTCAATGAATCCCCAACAATTAAAAAAAAAAGAAATTTATTTTTCACATTTGGTGGGTGAGAAGTCAATGATCAAGTCCCTGGCAGATTCTGTATCTGTTCAAGGCCCACTACCTGCTTCAAGTAAGGTATGTTCTCACTGTATTATCACATGGCAAAGAGCAAGGTAGCTCTCTGGGGTCTCCTGTGTAAAGGCACTAATCCCATTCATGAGAACTCTGCCCTAATGACATAATCACCTCCTGAAGGCCTCGCTTCCTAAAAACATGACGTTGTTTATTAGGTTTCAATATGTAAATTTAGGGAGAGACACAAGCATTTTGATCATAGTACCAATAGATTATATCTCTGCCCTGTTTCTACAAAATTTTCTAGTGTTAAACATTACCATGAAAAATGGCACATTTGAATCTATATTTTATCATTTCCTCACTTTTAATATTCAGGTGTAGCATGATTTGCACCATCAAGAATCTTTCCCCTTTCATGAAATCTTTATTTCTGCATTCTTCACATGTAATACTTCAAGCTCCTTTCCTCTGCCTTTAGTTTTAGAAACTATAATTCCAAGTCCCTCATGTAGTTCAGAATTATGCCTAGCCTACCAAGATAGCTAATAAGCTAGTTCAAGTTGAACTCTTTCTGAAACAATATTGCTACCTCTATGCAGAACATTTTGTCTTATAACAAATACAATTTCCACCCTTTATCTGTATTATTTCTTATAGTGACCTACTTTTATGTGAAATTTCAATGTTAATCTTACCCAGTCAGGACCTGGAGAAGCTAGGTATCTCAGAAAAGAACATCCAGGGCAACCCCTGGAGATAAGTATTAAGATTTCCATGGATAATATTATTTGCTTTTGGTACTAAAAATTCTTACAAAATCTTAGCTTTTTAATTCCCAAATTTCAATGGGCAAACTGAAATAAATGGCTGAACCAGAATTTTTCTTTGACAATCTCATAAGGTAGGCATCATTAAACTTAGCCTGGATTGCTGAAACTTAGAGTTACAGATGCTCAGAACTAAACTAGAATCGTAGTTTATAAACCACAATTCTCAAGTGTTACATAGAAGAAAGATTTCTCTGTTAGTCCTACTTTCATTAAAAAAAAAAAAATGTCAAAGGCTGCCTTAGGATGATTACTGCACAGGAAAATAAGCTAATACCTTAGTGTCCTATAAAGCAGCACGTTCCTTCATAGTAATAGAGTGAACATAAGAACACAGATAATATAAAATGTTACAATGGTTTACCTCTGCATATTAACCTAGTGATCTTTGAGCCTTCTAGTCTATGCTGAGATGTTAATGTAAGCATACAAAATAGGTATATCTAAGTTATTTTTGTTAATCATTGATAGAGAAATTTGTAAAGATTTCTTAAACATCTACATAATTTTCAGAATTCAACAGCCAGTTCATAAGTCCCTCAGGTTAGAAATCTCCAAAGGCTTGTTTTAACCCACTTTGATATTTATTTTCCAATACACTCCATGGAACTTGATTTCATAGTCTGAAACCCTTGAAATGATCTTTAAAAAATTAAGAATTTGCAAATTTACTCCTATTTGAAAAATTAATCTGAGAATAAAGTGGGGAAAATCTGCTGTAATATTCATTCACATTGGAAGGCATTACCCACAGTATGATGAAACAGTGCTAAGAGAGTAGTGAAACATTCGCTTGAAAAAAATACAAATATACTGTTTTATCAATTTAACTTTAAAAAATTCCATTCTATGCCTGTATGCATCTATTCCTTATTTTGCATAGCATGTTATCGCAACACTAACGTACTCTATTTGTAATACATATTAAAATCAATTTCTATAAAATCTACTGTCAATTGCAACATTCTTCACAAAGACAGGTAAACAGAAAGTTCACTGAGCATGACTTCATAAATAACAATTTTCACAAATGACTGAGATCTATGGGGAGCATTTAAGCTAACAATAACAGTGTTATCATTGTTTGTACTCACTCTATACAGAGAAAGGTACAATATTCTGAAATCAAGTGAAATGAATGGCACTTATTATTCGTAAAAGCCATTTATTATTCTTAGAACAATGCGATTGGTATGAACTCTGAAAGACACAGCAACTAATATACATGCAGAAGGTAACTGATTAGCTGATGAACTGCACTTGCTAAAAAATAAACAAAAATTAAAAATAAATAAATTAAAACTCTAAGTGAATTTTAAGCTAAAATATTCCTTTAAAGATAAAAGAAAATAATATTGCATTTAATTCTATAAAACAACATTATAATTGAATTTATCATTCTAAGACAGGCCAAAATAGTTTTTATGATTTTAAATTTATTACAAAATAAAAATAATTAAATTGGATGTCTGCAAAGTCATATATGCATGTAAATTCAAGGAATAATTAACAGGGTATATAAATCATAGGAATAAGATAAATCAATATGTTCTATAAAAGATATATTCAAGATAAGAGCTGTTTACAAGAGTGACATCTATTTTATTTTATTTTTGTAATTCATCTGACAGAGTTTATTTTTTCCCTATTTTTATTATTTTATTTATTTATTTTTAATTGATTGGGGTTCATTGAAAGTACAAAGAATTATGCTACACTGATTGCATTTGTTAAATAAATTCTTTTTATAATTGTGTCCCACCCCCCAAGAGGTATGCCATACACCGTGACTCCCCCATCCCATTCCCTCCTCCCCTCTCCCCACTTGCTCATTCCACTAGCCCCTCATACATTAGCTCAACTACTGCCTTCATATTAGAAGTGAGAACATTGGATTCTTCTCCATTCTTGTGATGCTTTACTAAGAAGAATGTGTTCCACCTCTGTCCAGGTTAAAACAAAAGATGTAAAGTCTTCATCTTTTTTAGTGGCTGAATAGTATTCCAGGGTATACATATCCCACAGTTTGTTAATCCATTCCTGGGTTGGTGGGCATTCAGGCTGTTTCCACATTTTAGCAATTGTAAATTGAGCTGTGATAAACATGCAAATGTACTTAGGATAAAATATATTTTTTTTCTTCTGGGTAGATGCCCACGAATGTAATTGCAGGGTCAAATGGAAGATCTAAGTTGATGATTCTCCATACTTTCTTCCAAAAAGGTAGTATTAGTTTGCAGTCCCACCAGCAATGTAAACGACTTTCCTTCTCTCCACATCCACACCAGCATCTGCAGCTTTGAGACTTTGTGATGTGGGCCATTCTCCCTGGGGTTAGGTGATATCTCAGGGTAGGTTTGAATTGCATTTCTCTGATGATGTGGACAATGAGCATTTTTTCATATGTTTGTTAGCCATTTGTCTGTCTTCTTTAGAGAAGGTTATATTCATGTCTTTTGCCTAGTGATATATGGGATGGTTGGATCTTTTTTGTTTTATCAGTTTGAGTTCTCTATAGTTATCAAGCTTTTTCCAATTCATAATATGAAAATATCTTTCCCATTCCGAAGGTTATCTGTTTGCTCTGGTTGTTATTTTCTTAGCTGTACAGAAGCTTTTTAGTTTCATTAAGTTTCACTTACTTGTTTGTTTTGTTATTGTTGCAATTGCCATGGAAGTCTTCATAAAATCTTTCCCCAGGCCCATATTTTCAAGCATTTTTTCCACACTTTTTTCCAAGGATTTTTATTGTTTCATGCCTTAGAATTAAATAATTTATTTATCTTCAATCAATTTTTGTAAGTAGTGAGAACTATGGGCCCAATTTCAGTCTTATATATGTGGTTATCTAGTGCTCCAAACACCATTTATTGAGTAGGGATTCCTTTCCCTAGTAGTCATCCCCTGATTACCCTTCTTTGGGTAATCAAAGTAGGTGACTGTAAGATGTTAGTTTCATCTTGGTTCAAAATATCAATGTCTCTATTTTTGTGCCAATGCCATGCTGCTTTGATTATTATGGCCTTGTAGCATAGCCCAAAGTCTGGTAGAGTGATACCTCTGGCTTGTTTTTTTTTTTTTTTTTTTACTAAGTACTGCCTTGGCTATAATTCTTGTTCCATACAAAGCAAAGAATTATATTTTCCAAATCTTGAAAGTATGATGATGATATTTTAATGGGAATTTCATTGAATCTGTAGATTGCTTTGGGTATTATAGACATTTTCACAATGTTATTCTTCCCAGCCATGAACATGGTATGTTCTTCCATTTGTTAATATCTTCTGCTATTTCTTTTCTTAGGGTTCTGTAGTTTTCTTTATAGAGGTTCTTCACCTTATCATTGTTGTTTTATCTGGCCCGGGCTGGGTTTGAACCCACCAACTTTGGTATATGTGGCTCTAGGCCACCAGGTGGTGCTGTGGATTTTTTTACGAGGCAGAGAGCACAGCCAGCAACCTCTATGGTTCTCATTCCAAAAATTAGTTTCCTTCAGTGATCATCTGATTGTTTCCTCAGCATTCAGACCCTACCAGATGGGGATCTTAAAGCTTACAAGAATCCTTTAGGGATTCTCCACTCCCAAGAGTGGAGTTCTATCCTGACAGGTGTAATTAAGACTGCCATGCTTTAGGCCCTGCTAAGACCTCATGACCTTCCCACAATAGCAGGTCCCTGGTCATGGAGACCTTCTCAATATGGCTGCCTCACCAGCCACCAGACTATGGCAAGTCCATTCCAACTGGCATTCAAATCTGATTGCTATATACTGTTCGAGTCTGTCCACTCAATGCACAGCTTCCCCCAACAACTGAAAACTCTGGAAAGGCTTTCTCCCATCCTGGACCTCAATGGGAGGCCAGCCAATCCCAATCAGTCACAATCATTTGCTTAATTCATCAGATTTCCACTGCTCTGGGTCATATGCTGCTACAGCTCACCACCTACTCACTGTGCTCTCTAAGCTATGACTCTGGGTAACATTCCTGTGCCAGGTATGCACTCAAGTATGTTCCTGCTCTCTTTTTCTCCAGTCATTCTAGGAGATCTCAGCTAAAAGGTCCTTCTGGCTCCCTGATCCTAATATCAATTTGAGTCAAATTGTTTTGGCTATAACTCATTTGCATGGCCATTCATAAATGCTGTTATCTGAGTGCCCAGAAAGAAGAGGTCAGTTTAGTAAGAGTTAGATTATTTGCATGACTTATGGTGTCTTTACATTCAAATAGAGATAATAATACTTGTACTTTTATTATGTATTGGTTATAAAAACCTTAGAGGAAATATATGTCAAAAAGTGTTTTGTTGTTTTGTTGTTGTTGTTTTCTAAATGATAGAACAATAAAAATTTCATTAGCTAAAAGTCAAAACACCCAAAGACATTGCCTCTGCTTGGACTGTGTATTTTATCTAACAGGAAAACATTTTCATTCAAACAAAATTAATTTGTCATATCATTATGAAACATCAAAAACAATATTTGAAATCCTGAGAAATTTATACATGGTACACAAAATACAGTGTGTTTAATGATAATCCTTATTGTAGCCATTGCATTGATTTTTTTTTCTTATTCTCATGTTGAAAGAATGCAAATTTCTCCCAGAATACAAAACTACTTCCTTCAAAAATACATAAAAGTTCAAAAATTATATTAAATGTCTAGAATATTCATTTAATTATAAATACATCTCTTCTTTTTAATTTAAGCTTAAGAGTTCTTCTGCCTTACCATTTTCTTAGAAATAAGCCTAAGTATTTAACCAATTTTTAAGCAATTAGCTAGTTCTTCTTAAATGATTCAGTCCAGCAATAGTAAGGCATGAAAAGAGGGCTCATTTCTCACTTCTCCTGCAGTGTTCTATAGTTCTGCCTCCTAAAGTGCTCTGTTTCACCCACTTGCTGTCTTTGTATCCAATTATCTTCACATCGTCTCTTCACTGAAGAATTATGAGGTTGTCCTTCAAAATCAAATGTACGCATTATTTTCTTGCAGAGTCTTTCATAACTCCCTTGGATAATGGCTTTCTTCTCTATGATTCCATATCTGTTTATTTAGATCTCTGAGACAGTGTTCAGTTGCACTCGAATTATTTATCTACTTGTTTGTCCTTTCCACTAAAGTGGGAGACTTCCAGAGGTAGAATTCTGAGCATTAGTGTGTCACTAATACCTCTAACTAGTAAGATTTAGTACCTGAGACATTCACAAAGTTTGTTAAGTGAATGATTGTAATGTACAAGCTCTGTTCAGTGATCCTAAAAAATAGTCAGCCCCAATCTATAGACTTGTCAATTACTATATTCATAAGTGCCTATAAAATCCCTCTATTATATTCAATTTGTGTATGCATGTTCCTGGGTTGAGTCCTGAAGGATATTTGACTTTCAAATTGGAGAAATAACATTTATGACTCTAAGAATTTTAGGTGCTGAGCAACTATGTTGAACAAAGACAGAATAGGAGTTAGAGAGCAGTTGGTCTCCACTGATTTTAATTTCTCAAGTTAAGTCAAGAACGCACTAACCAACTCTCAAGGTCCTTACTGTACAAATTCTAAATCCTAAACAGCAGGAAGCTGAAGAGGTTAAAATCAGGTTAAAGAATAATTAAGATAAGCAATAATGAAAATTTAAAAAGTACAAGACAGAGAGTTCCCACAGAGGTTATATATATATATACTTTTTTTTTTTTTTTTGGAGCCCTGTCAATGGCATTATCTAGGTAGGCAAGCAAACCTCGAATATGTGGTTTCTTTACTAGAAACAATTAATAGAATCCTAAGCTCTGCTCTCTAATATTTGAAGTTTCCTTTATCCCAGAAATTTACATTAAGCAAATTGAGTCTCCTAATTTGTTAAATATGGCATACTTATTGCTAAAGTAATAATCTATCCATACCTATGTATTTCATATGTTCCCCAATTCCCCATACATTTTTAAATTTCAGATTAATATGAGGGTACAAATGATTAGGTTACATTCTTGGCATTTATTAAGTAAATTTCAAGTTGTAGTTGAGCTTGTCATCCATGGAGTGTGCTTAAATCCTTACTTTGTGCACATTTGGTGAGAGTTTATGAATCCCCTTCCCTCCTCCCTCTCTCTTTTCCTCCTTTCCACCTCTACCCACTTGAATTTAATTGTAATTTTGTAGTTATTGTGGGCTTATAGATACCTACTGGTTTCATATTAGTATTGACTACATTGAATACTTACTTTCCCATTCTTGTGATACTTTACAAGGAGAATGTTCTTCAGCTCCATCTACGTTAATACAAAAGAGATAAGTATCCATCTTTTTTATGTCTCAATAGTATTCTATTGTATACATACACTAGTTTTTTTATCTATTCATGTGTTGATGGGCAGTTGAGTTAATTCCACATATTGGTAATTGCTAATTGAGCTGCAATGAACATTCTAGGGCAAATTTCCTTATGATAAAATATTTTTTTTTTCATCTGGGAAGATACCTAGTAATGGCATTGAAGGATCAAATGGAAGATTTGCTTTTAGCTCTTTGAGGATTCTCCAGAATTCTTTATAAAGAGATTGAATTAGTTTACAATCCCACCAGCCCTGTAAAGTGCTCCCTTCTTTCCACATCTATGCCAGTATCTGCAACTTTGGAACTTTGTAATGTGGGCTATTCTCACTGGGGCTAGGTGATATCTCAGGGTGGTTTTGTTACATTTTTCTGATTATTATGGACAATGAGCATTTTTCATATACTTTTTGGCCATTTGTCTGTCTTCTCAGAAACAGTTCTGTTCATCTCTTTCCTATTTATAAATGGGATTGTTTTTCTTTTTTCTTATTGATTATAGTTCTATGTATATTCTAGTTATCAACTCTTTGTCAAATTCATAGCATGAAATATCTTCTCCCTTCTGAAGGTTGTCTTTTTACTTTAGTTGTTATGCTCTCAGCTGTGCAGAAACCTTTTTATCTTGATCATGTCCCATTTATTTATTTTTTACGTTACTGCAATTGCCAAGGTGTACAGATTTAATGCAATCCCCATCAAAGTACTAATGTCACACTTTGAATAACTTGAAAAAGATAGCACTTCATTTCATATGGAACCAGAAATAAACCCCAAATAAACAATGCAAGTCTAAGAAATAAAAATGACTCTGGAGACCTCACGTTATCAGATTTCAGATTATACTACAAGTCTATCGTGATCAAAACAGCACGGTACTGGTATAAAAGTAGAGATGTAGATATATGGAACAGAATAGAGAACCTAGAGATGAAAACAGCCACATACCACAATCTGATCTTTGATAATCCACACAAAAGCATATACTGGAGAAAAGAGCCCCTGTTTAATAAATGGTGCTTAGTCACAAGTTGAAGACTGACATTTAGACCTGCATCTCTCATGGGGGAAAAGATTTAAATTTAAGGCATGGAATGATAAAAATTCTAGAAGAAAGTGTGGGAAAAACTCTTTATGATATTGGCCTGGGAAAAGAAGTTATGAAGGAGACCACCAGAAGGTATTATATTTGTTTCACAAAGTATGTATTACACAAAATTCACCATGAAATTTAGTCTTAACTTTCTCCTATTTCACAGAAGATGGATAAGTTGGTTTGATTGTTTTACATTTTATGGGGCTGAAGCTGTTGATGAATGCCTCATTTTTTTCACCATAGGTTAACAAAAATAAATGAATATTAAGTATGGGGAAGGGAAAGGCAGGGAACGTGGGTCATTGAAACAAGGAGATCCATAGAGATACCCAATTGTGAAGACATAAACTTGGCTTAAGAGAACCGAGGAGAAGTCCTATGTGTCATGACAACCTAGCTGATCCCTAGAAACAAGCACTATTACATCAACTAGTTTTACATTTTCCCTCTTTCAAAATATTATTTAAATGACTATATATAAGTCAGCTCTCCAGACCCACGTTAATTAAAAATGGAGTATTAGAAGATTATTGAACTGTCAATCAAATCAAATTGATAGGAAATCATTAGAGGAAATCTGTCTTTTGGCTAAGAGATCATGTATTGTATTTTTTTAAAGCACTGAATCTTAGCCTTCCAGTTCTAAATTAGCTGAAGAAACTGTTTAAGAAATGCAATATCTTATCTCCTTTCTGCAATGACAGGATACGATGGAGGGAGAATTAATCCCAAAGTACCCTGCCTGTTTCTTTTGAGAGCACCAGGACTGCAGTTGCTGAATATAGATTGTGAAGGATGAGTGATGCAAGAGCAGTTAACAAACGAAGTACCTTCAAAGGGAACATGGTGCAAAAAGAGGTGGATAATTCTCAGAGTCAGAACTGAATCCAACTGACAAAAGAGAAAGTAAAAGTACGCCTCAGAACACCATCAGGAAAGCCTTGACAGTAGGCTTTCAATGTCCCCCCAAGGCTCAGACATGGATAATGATGAATAGTGGAGAGGGAACTTCCAAAACACACCATCAGGCAAGAGACTCCATTCAAGAGTATAATTTCTGTAGTTATGACTAGCAGGAAGCTCTAAAAGATGCTAAATTATTTCCAAAGAGTAGTGCAATCTCAAATTAACAGCTTCAGGGTAGATTCAACTTTTGCATATATCTGGTTTGACTCAGAGCATTTTAATTGGGGGGATATTTTACATAAAATGTCTGTATCTTGAGAAATAGACTATCTAGCAACACTTTGTCTGCATTTCTCCCTGTGATCAGTTTGTTGGAATAAACCACCACTAACCTTTTAGACATGGACTGTGGTCTAAATTCTCACCCCTTCCTATTGTAATACATCATGTCTGTGTCATTCATTTTCCTTAGAAAATACCCCCCTAACAGTGTTTGAGTTTGTGACCTTTGCTTTTAAAATCTCTTTACCCTTGACAATAGCCTGAAGTAAAGGAATCTTTACTTTAGTTGAAAGCTACCTTTGTTATAAGAAGAAATGTCCTAGTAGAGAAATTTCAAGAATTATTAAAAAAAATTGATATGTGAATCACCTGTATTGACAGTCAAAAATGGAAGAGTAAAGGCATTCTGATATCTAAGTTTTTATCATTACATTGTAGAAACTGCATAGGTAACACAAGTACAATATATGAGGCTTGATGTGATGCCTGAAATAAAAATATTAACCAAGCACCCTATGCTTTCAAATATAAAAAAAGTTTTAAAATATTGGATAATTAATAGTAGCAGTAATTTTCCACCACCAGAAAAATATGGTGTTTGGAATTAAGAATAGGACATGATATAGTTTCCACACAGCCTGTCCCTACCTCGCTGGGATGGGTATGTCCCTATATTGATCAAGGGGGCCAGTTCCTCTGTTACAGAGATGTGCCCATGTTCTAGGCTTCCAATCAGGTAGCCTTATCCCCAGAGACACTATGATTTATCAGGGCTGAGGTCTTCATAAAGCATTTGATCAAGCATTGTTTCTCAGTGCTTGATGTAAACTTTAGGAAAGTTCAAGTTCTTTTCCATAGAATATCATAAGTTCTAAAGGTGATTTATTTCTGGAAGACTATATGTTGCTAGACTTTGGAGAATAAAACTAAAAGTTGCCAGAAGATCCTGAAAAGAACCCTGTGAACTCCAGGATTTAACCACACTCGCTAATGTGAAGCAATGCATTTCTTTTTGTTTGGTTGATGGGTTACTTAGTTGGCGTAAAGGTGGCATTAGTTGAGTTTCTGTCACTTGCAGCAACAAGAATCACCAAAACAAAAATCCTTTTTAATTCCCTAAATATTAATAAAATATATAGTTTGTAATGGAATTCCATATGTATTCTGATCAGATAGGATCTAACAATCTTTCAATCTCACCCAAGAAGTTTCTTGACATTGTCATAGAGAGCAGATATACAAAGATACTCTTTCAGATAAGGGACAACCAAACTCCTGATAGGCTATGTTCAATACTTTAAATAACTTTCATTAATGTTCTAGGCTATAGGAATGAGAAATATGACATTCTTGATTGTGGCCTGAATTAGTCAGAAAGCTGAACTTTTCATCCTGACTGAGTTTACTTGATGGTTAATGACCCCAGTGAAAAACTCAATGGGATGTTTTTATGGTACCATTCAAGCTCCCTGGGAACATACCTGTGCTGCACCTGCCAACCAACAGTCAGCTGAATTGGCTTGCAGTGGGGAGATAATTCTCATTCAGTTTAGCAATTCTGATGAGGAGGTGACAGGCACTTCATGCTTCTATTTTCATACTGAGGTTTATTAAGTCTAGAATGCTGATGCGGAGAGGGAGATTTAATAGTGTTATGGATGTTTTAATAAAAATTTTCTCCTAGAACTCTTGAATACTTTTTTAAGTCATAGCCTTTGTAAGCACTTCAGAATTTTAGGGTAATAGAATATCACAGTTTAATACACAGTGAGGTTTTGGAAGAGGAGCCAAATATTACCATGCAACCAGCTACTAACTCCCGTCAAGTATTGTAGGAGATGCTTCACCACATTGGTCAATTACCACTGTGGTGAAGTATAGAAAATACACACAAGCTGTTTGATACCATTTGGAGACCTCATTCTCCCCCTACATTATGTATTTTGGCTATGACAGGGGCTTACTGCTATGTTTGAAAGAAGATATGTATATATATATATGTACACACACACTTCTATATGTATGTACATGTATACACACATATGTGTATACAGCGTATATTGCTCTTAAGCTACACACACGATGAGAAATCGGTGTTTCTATTATTTACTGGAATAAGAAGCATAGAATCCTTAAGAGTTTTGGTTTTTTTAAATTTTGTTTTGTTTTTAATTTTCAAATGATGGTAGCAAAAAGAGTGATGCAGACCAAGTTACCAGTGTGTGGCAATCAAAAGTTCAGGTCAGGAATTCTACTCAAACTCTCAGCAATAATGTGCTAAGTGCTGGACGCTGGAGGGAGCCATTGTGTTAAAAGAGCTGGAGGCCAAACCACCCAGAGTGACATCCTTCAGCCTTTGCCCTACCCTGAGAATAACACACAGAAGACTTGTAGCAAGGTAGGAGGCACAGGAATTTAGTCAGAAACAGAGAGCTCAGTTGGCTGTTTCTAAGCATAATATACAGAGTATGCCACCTTGTGCCTGCAGTTGCAGAGAATGGAGTCAAAAATTGTAAGGTGGTCGAAAATCATCATAAGTGTTTACCCATCCAGCTAAAGCATTTTGGATCTTCTAGATTTCAGAGACACCTAGTTCCTGCTCTCTTACACAGTCCATGAATTCCATTTATGAGGTATGTTACAAGGTGAGGTTTTAGAAAAAGGGAGGAGGAAATTATGCAAAGACAGAAATAAAAGAGACTAAAAGAGGAAAACAAAATCTTCCCCATACATGGACCAGAATTGATAGATGTCAGCAGATTAAAATTAGGTACAGTTTATGTCAGGGGCTAAGCATGGAATAAATGGGTTAATACCAGATATCCATGAATAGATGCCGGTTTCCTTCAATGCTTTGGGTGACAGTTACTGCCAAAGAGTAAAGACTGATATCAGGTGATTATGAGGTCAGAGGAAATGTTGGTGAGTCAAAATCCTGGGGGTTCAATAAAAGGGTCTTTCTTCCAAGTGCTTAGAGAGACAAATGTGAGAGAAGTCATCAGTGTGACTTTCCCGATTCTACAGAATTGCATCTTGTCTCTCCTTTCTCTCATCTCTTTTTGTTGGCCCATCCCACGTGACAAAACCAACGGAGCAACAAAAACCAAAAACAATTTTTTTTGCAATCTTAAAGGCTTACTGCCTATCTGTATGATACAGGTATATTGTCAGAGTAATAAAATAATTTATTCATATTCATTTTTTCAAAAAGATTAAGTACCCAATAGATGTGAGACGCTGTGCTAGGTGCTACATGTGAAATTATGAACAAAATACTTCACAAATAATCCTTAAAAGCCCCCCTTTAATCATACTTTGCAATGTACTATCTAAATATCTCTTAAGGCCTCCAGCCATTTGCTTCTCTCTCCTAGATATCTCTAAAGATTTCCCTCACTCAAAACATAATAGAATAAAAATAAATTTAGAAGGGGAAAAACCAAATGTCAGTACCACGTCCAAGCAAATAAAAGGGAAATTATTCTGAAAAGTGGTCTTGATGGACCAAGATAAACAGCCACTTATTATTCTTAAGGTATATAGAATTTTTATAAATATGACCCCATACAGTAGCTTACCAAATTGCCTGGACATGGATATGATAATGATAAAGAGGGTAGATAGGAAAATGCCACCTGCTTTGACAGAGAATCCTCAATAGTCACATATAAAGAAACTTGAGCAAACAGTTTTGAGACCCTGAGTTACTACACTTAGGCAATGATATTTATAAACCTAATGCAAGTTTTTAGATTCTTTAAAATATTAGATTTAGCTTTTGATATTGGCATTCTGCTTAGTGAACTACCAGTGAGAGAATACTGGTAACAGCTGTTGCCTAAAGATATTATATTAGAAAAAAATCAAATCCTCTAAGATTTTCAATGTCAAATAATTGTTGGTGATCAATTTAACTTCTATGTTATACATGGTAATGAAATTCTTAATACTGCATCCTACCACTCTGAGGTTATATCCCCTTTAAAAAGTATGTGTTGTTATAAAGGATTTTTTGCGTGTTTTATTCATGACTGGATGTTCACTCTGATGTATTTGTAGGGTAATTATACATACAATATGGCCTTCAGACTCCATAAGAGAATATACAATGAAATGTAAGCCCCAATGTATGCTATTTATCCTAAACTCTCAGTCTTGTTTCCCCAGAGGAAATAATATTTACCAGGTTCTTGTATTATCTACACTTTGGGGGATTTTTTTTTCTCAACAATAGATTTAGAAAATTATTTCATATTCGACTTTGTTAAGTTTCTTGAATTTGCTGCAAATAGTCATACATTGAGCTATTGGAATTGGATAATGACAAAAGAACAGTAGGAGAGGCCAAAATTATTTGGAAACTAGTTTTCTAAACAGTGACATGGAATTGTTAATCAATTCTTCCATTATTGTACTGCTCATTTGATGTTTTGTTTAGGTAGAAGGAATACATTATTTTGTCCAAAAAACTTTTTTGTAAGTTTGGGGATCTTGGTGGCACCTGTAGTTCAGTAGGTAGGGCACCAGTCACATACACCAAGGCTGGCAGGTTCCAACCCAGCCCAAGTCAGCTAAAATAACAATGAGAATTGCAACAACAACAACCGAAAAAAAAAAAAAAATAGCCAGGCATTGTGGTGGCACCTGTAGTCCTAGTTACTTGGAAGGCTGAGGCAAGAGAATCACTTAAGCCAAAGAGTTTGAGGTTGCTGTGAGCTGTGACGCCACTGCTCTCTACTCAGGGCAACAGCTTGAGACTCTGTCAAAAAAAAAAAAAGGATTTGGGATCTGCTTAAATTATTACTTCAGTCCATATAGTACTAACATTGACTGATTCCAAGCAGAAGCAATGTGGGTTGGCAGTGATCTGAGCTTGGATCACTAAATAAATGATGAATGAATCCCAGTAAAAAAACAAATAGATGATAGGGTTGTTTGGACTCTGAGATTCAGATGCCCTGTGTTTATTTAGTGAAACCACCGCCGAAGAGTGGTCCCCTTTGGTAAAATGCCTAGTGCAGTCAATTTTATGGCTACAGAGATGGTACTTCCAACCACTTCACTTAATAGACTATTTCACAATCCATCTGATTTAATCCTTTGGATCCTCTGATAGCCAGCCTAAGATTTTCTTGACTTCATTTTATCTGACTCTATTTTTACTCTTTCATCACATTATTCTGGAGGAATAAGACTGACAGGCTTTAATAGATGTGTCTTGATGCATACCTTTAATTGGGGGCATTAAAATAATTAGGAAATTAAAACTATACAATCATTCCTTATATGTCTCATTAATTGCTTTAAATATTCCTATTAAGATTTCACATTGGTCCCATGAGTAATGATAAAGGAAGAACTCATTATGTTAGGAAGAAACCTACACATTTATTAGATTTATACCTACAGGTCAAAGTCCATTGCAATGTTATCCCTGATTAATATTATTTTACTTCCCTGAGTTGCAATTATGCTTTGCATAATGGGTGATCAGAATTCAGTACAATAAAAAAGTCACGGAGGTCATATTCGAACAAGTGGAAAGTAGTGAGTAATAGCTGCAAGGTCTAGAGTGATATTTAATACAGACTCCATTATTTCTGTAACTTATGTATCCTTCTTTTATATCTAGAAATTGGAAGATTATTAATGTTCAATGACATCATGCCCCTTTTTATCAAATAAAAGTGCAAGACCTTGGTATGGCGCGCTGAAAGAGCAGAAGCCCTAGGTTTCCATGCTGTTACACAAACTTCTAGGCAATCGAAAGTAAAATGTTAATTTGAGTCAGTAGAACAGAACCCATATTCCAAAATGACATGATTTTTTCACTCATTTATGGTTTTACAAAATTGCTCTAAAAACTGTTGAAAGGTAATCACAAGCCAAAATGCGCATTCAAAACAATGAGGATGTAACTTCTCAAAAAAATAAAATAAAATGAAAAGTGTCAAAGTAAAATATTGGAGCTATTGACTGTCACACTTAGCACTTAAGGAAATGGGACATTTCCTACTTAATAACCAAATACATACACCTTTGCAATCCTACCCTATTTCACTGACCAAGAAGATACATTTAAAAAAAATTAAAATAAAAGCACACACAGATAGTATAACGTATAGTGCATATGTGGAAAAGACAGAGCCTAGGAGAACCAACATGCACAGTCCTGTTTGTAAGTTGGTTGGCTGGCACTACCTCAGGAACATTTCTTCCTTTCAAGAATCCAACAAGAGCAGTGGGGGCAGATGGGAGCCCTGGCTACCAAAGCCGTGGCTCTTCTTTTTTGCTGCCTGAGATATTCCTGGAAAATATATTGGAATCTCAAGGTAGAAGCAATAAAAAGAACATCCGATATAATCACTGCACTACAGATAATTTAGATATAGACTTCGTCAGGATACAATATTGCCAAAAATAAATCTACCCTATGAGGCATAGGCTTGAGGTAGGATTTCTCAGACATTCCGAAAGATCCTTCCTATGATATCTTAGGAAACAAAACACTCTGGCTTTCTCCAGTTTCTTCTATCTGTGGTAACTCTTGTTCACCAAATGCAATTTTGACTGTACCGTATCTTAGCCAGTCAAGAAATAGAAAAAATGAACAACTTTAGGTTTAGTGACTGATGGGGCAAGAAATTCATTTTACCCCTTTTCCTCATTGCAATCTCTCCTTCCTTTTCTTTATCTACAAATTTAGTTTCAAAAACATGAAACTCCGGCATTAAAGCCAATTCCCTTAGCACAGGTGCCCAGCCAGGTACTTTTTAATTTTCTACACTGTAGTGTTAAGACTCGTTCCCTTTACCACTAGTCACCACATTCTTCTTGAAGGAATGTAAACATTTTCTGATGGCATGCTGTTAGACCCAAATGCTATATATTTTTAAGAGCATCATTTTCCACAGCCGTTGCCTACCGTATTGGACAGCTTTAGGTTTCTGTGATTAGCCAAAAGGCACCTGAGCTTGCCTGTGGATATTTTTCCACTGCAAGTCTTCTGTCCCTCCTGTACCCAGAGCTTATTAATTTTTCCACCCTTTCCTACCTAGAATGACCCACATGTCTTATCAGGGCACTTCCCCAGGATAACAGTGGTAACCTGATATTCCCATGAAAACTGGGGCTTATTTTCATTTAGCGATTACTTTGCACGTCAAAGGCTCAGGATTTCAGCAATAGCAGAAACAGTAGAGAAATCTCTAACTCATATAAGGCTATTGACTCAGTTGGAAATTATTGTAAATTATTGATTTGATAATTGTAAATTATTGTGAACTATTGTAAATCATCAGCTTCTTGTCGAACAGAAAATCTCAGTCTGAGCAAAAACTGCTTTAGAAAAACTATATATCCCATTTGCCCACAGGGGGACCTTTTGAAAGTGGAAGGAAGTGTGGCAAGATGTTAAAATTTCAAGATGCCCAGGACTCCAAGGCCTATATCAGGCAAACTGATGTATTAGTCCCAGAATCAAGGAATGCATTTTTCGCATACATTTACTTATTATTTTTTTGAACGAGTAAAACATACTAGGAAATTCACTAGGACTTCAGGGCATATGAATACATAATTTTTGCTTTCATGGACCTTGTTACCTAATGGTGAAACAACAGGTCAATTATAAGTATGATGAGTCATGAGAGGGAGAAAAGATGCCTGGGCTCTGAAGGTGGTTGTGTTATACCAGAAAGCATCTCCACAGCACCCTCGCGGAAATGGTTTCATTCAGACATTGATGGGTGTCAAACTCTCAGCAAACCTTTCCCAGATCAAATAGATGGGGTCTGGTTGCATTTAGCTGAGATTCCCTACAGAAGCAAAGTTCTCCCCTGGCCTCGGCACCTAGACAGCCTTCGAGCATTATTCCTGTTTGTCCTTAGTTAGCTCAAATTATCTCCAAGAAATGGATTTTGCAGGAGAATATTTCTTATTTCCTTCAGCCCTAAACAAAACCCTTCAAGATATACAGCCCCTATGAAATGAGTGCGTGTCAATTATAACCTCAGGACTGTAGACTCAATACCTCATGCATGTCCATTACGAGTTCATCTCCACAAATGCAGACCAAGAGAGTGACATGATGACTCTTCTACCCACCCTGAAAAGATCACGATATTGACTAGTTCCTCCCCTCCTCTTTTTTTGAGAAAGAGTCTCACTTTGTTCCCCTCAATAGAGCACTGTGGGATCACAGCTCACAGCAACCTCAAACTCTTGAGCTTAAGTGATCCTCTTGCCTCAGCCTCCTAAGTAGCTGAGACTACAGGTGCCTGCCACATGCCCAACTATTTTTAGAGGTGGGGTCTTGCTCTTGCTCAGGCAGGTCTCATACTTGTGAGCTCAGGCAATCTACTGCCCTTGGCCTCCCAGAGTGCTAAGATTACAGGCATGAGCCACCACCACTCTTTCCCCCTTTTAAAAAAAGTTTATCATATAAATGTACTAAGCTGAGGCCTAATTAGAGAGCTTCCCACAAATACCATTAGTTGCCTTACTGCTCATCATCCTCCCTCACTCCTCTTTTCTCTGTGGACACTTTTTCTTGACATTCTCAGACCCTGTGTGTTAACTTGTCCAGACTAGTTCTTCCTCTCTTGCACAGGCTAAGTGCAGTGATTGCATCATAGCTCACAGCAACCTTAAACTCCTGGACTAAGTCATTCTTCTGCTTCAGTCTTTCTCGTAGCTGAAACGATATGTGTGGCTACCTCACTGTTTAATGTTTATATTTTTTGTAGGGTTAAGCTTTTGATGTGTTGCTCAGTTTGCTCTCAAACTTCTGGCCTCAAGTGATCCTTCTTCTTCAGCCTCCCCAAAATGCAGGGATTATGGGAGTGAACCACCGTGCCTCACCAGAAATTCTCCAACGCTTCTGCAGAGAGCCCCATCCACAAAAGATACACTGTGGGCTGTTCCTTTCCCAGACATATCCTCAAGCATTGGTTTAATACACATAAACTGAATGTTTTCCCATTTCAGTCACTTATTATTTAAGTGAACAATGGGAAAATATAATTGGAGGCTGTCAACCTAAAAAGAAAAAAGTAGAGAAAAATCTCTCTCAGTGTACTGAGCTAACGTGGGTATGAGAAATGAAGGTCACAGCTAGGATATACAGAAGGGCAAACCACAAGCACATCTCGTGACGGAAGGGGAGGGGAAGTTTTATTGAGGAGCTGCCCACAAGCTGCTTAGGAACAGAGTTCATTGGTTCCCGAGGTTCAAAGCTAGAGCTGCCTGTTCATTAGTAGAGATGCTGGGCCTGGGCAAGTGTCCTGCCAAGACCAGAGAGCATCTTCTCTGAATTACCGCAATATTTGAGAATGTCCAGAGATCAACCTTGTCACAGAAGTACATTTATCCCTGTGAGACCTGCAGGTGATCCTGTGCAAGACAGGAGATGCTTGAAGAATTCACGGAATTTCTTGTGGGGGTTACATGGAGTCCTTGGAAACAGTTCCTTTTGTATTTATTTATTTAATTTGTGACAGATATCACTTTGTCACCCTGGTTAGAATGCCATGGTGTCATCTTACCTCACAGCAACCTCAAATTCCTTGGCTCAGACAATCCTCATGCCTCAGCTTCCTGAGTAGCTGAGATTACAGGCACCCACCACAAAGCCCAGCTATTTTTTTTTTTTAGTAGAGATAGGGTCTCATTCTTGCTCAAACTCCTGAGCACAAGAAATCCACATGTCTAGGCCATCCCGGAAGCCAGGATTATAGGCATGAGCTGCCAACCCAGCCTGGATGCGGTTCTGGTACTAATGAACTCTGTTTCCTTTATGACTTTCCAGTCCTGTTTTTTTCTGAGTATGACAAAAGTGATTTCATCCTGATACCTGCATTTTCGTTGAACTAGCTGAAAGTTAGAAATCTGGGAGAGGAACTCAGGATATAAGCTCAAACCTGAAAATGTGTGGTGGTTAGCTGAGTGACAGATGGGGAAAATGTATTTGAAGGATAAAAAATGTGCAAAATTTACCAAGATGGCCTTGTGTTCCCCTCACTTGAGGACATTATAGACAGATTTCTTACTGATTCTTGGCCTCTGAACTTTCCTTAGAGGGTTTACTTTAGAAAACTTGTAATTGCATTTTTTTCCCCTGCTCCTTTGACATGTAAATCTTTTCCTAGCCTCTTGGCAGTTTTCCAAAAAAGGACTTTTTTTTTTTTTTTCCATCAAATACCTAGGAGCTATCCTTTGAATTGAAAACATCCAAAGAGATAGAACCCCTGTTTTCCAGTCTCTAAGAAGTCTGGAAGCCTAATTTAGTGATAATTAGCAAACACTAAAGAGCTGATAGCATTAACTACATCACACCCAATGACTATCTCCTCTATTGCAAATAAAGACCTCCTTGCCTGTTGAATTGTAACTGGTGCAGATTTTCTTTGATAAAGTCAACTAAAAAACAGATAATATGGCAATTTTAAGGAACAGAAGGATGACCAACATGTTGACAAGAAAGACCTACCCTGTCATTTAGATATTGCTTGAGAGGACAGAACTTTCATTTAGTAGAACCTTTTTAAGAAAATGATTTATTTGTTGTTATTTTTATAAAGAATCTAAACCCTAAGTATTTTAATATTTTGTCCTGATGTTTTCTTTCCTCTCAGATTCCATTGCTTAAGTTTAAGCTACTTGCTCAAAATATAAGTAAATTCTTCAGGGCATAGGCTATTTTCATTGCTGTGTATTAGAATGTTTAAGAAAATAATAAAAGAAAAGAAAAAGAAAAAATGCACCTTGAAAAATACTGCCTGACTCATGGATTTTAAAATCAAAATGAGACATTTGTATCACTAACTAGAACAAATCTGCAGTGAGTGACCAAGAAGAAACATATTTTTAAACTGGCAATGTCAATTTCAGCATTT
>CAUYQV010185503.1:0-10768 GCA_963574575.1 Galagoides demidoff
TTCCCTATGAATTCATGGCGTGGTAGATAAAAATAATAGCCTACTGCTACTGTAAAAATGTTTCTCATTCATTCACTAAAAGTGTGATATTTTTTCCCCAAAGAAGTATTCAAGCAAATTTTAATGTGTCCTTAAAAAAAAAAGTAAATAGAAATTGGGGGAGAGGAAGGGAACAGAAGGGGGAGGACCACACAGGGAGATATAAATTGTTGTCATAATTCAAATTTCCTTGCTGAGTGGATGATTCCTGGAGGTTTATTACAGTATCTTAATAAATAATGGCCGTGTATGGGACCAACAATAAAAATGTGTCATAATCAATGATTGTGGTTATTCCAGTTCTGTACAATGGGACCAATGTCCATAAGGGAGTGGGGTTGGGGTGGATATCCTCAGTAGATAAGAGTTAATCGGGGATTTCCAGAAAACTCACTGGGATCACAGTAACAAGCGGAGCAGAGAGATGGCAGTGAAGGTGCCCAAAGAAGGCAGTAGCAGTGACTGCATTTTACAACTTCACTCTGGCCAGTCTGTTCATGGACTAGGCAGGAGACTAAGGGCTGGTGTAGATAAAGATAACTACCAAAATCTAGGCTTGTCCCTGGGCAGTGAGACAGAGCCAACGTTTGGGACTGTGGCAGCCTGTTTGGCTCTCATCCTCGGTTGGGGGTCTAGATGTCTTGAAGAGGGCTGTGGTGGGGCAGGTGTGGAGGGACACACATGGGCTGCCAGAAACCTGGGCTTGGTCTCCTCAGGACTCTCCTGCTATGACTCTTTTATAGTCCTTCCTCCCATGGCTGTCATCCTGCTCTAGCTGGGTCATATTGAAGGAACAATTTTGCATTTTAATCTTATTTTTACCAAAGCCACTCTGTATATGATTTGTATAGCATCACGCTACCTGCCAAATGGGTAAAAACTTGTCTTGGCCAAGAAGCTTTCTTTGCAGAGCCCATCTGTTAGGGATTGAATGTTTATATCCCCTCAAAATTTATATGCTGAAACCCTAACCCCCCAGTGTGATAGTATTAGGAGGTGGGGTGTTTGAGAGGTAATTAGTTTAGATGAGGTCATGAGAGTGGAGCCTCCACAATGGGGTTAGTGTCATAAGAAGATGAGATGAGAACTCTCTTGGCCAAGTGTGGATACATCAAGAACACAACCGTTGAAAAGCCAAGAAGAGACCCCTCACCATGAACCTGATCATGCTGCTACTCAGCTTGTGGGACTTCTGAGTCTCCAGAACTGTGAGAAGTACATTTCTGTTGTTTAAGCCACCTAGCCTATGGTATTTTGTTATTGGCAGTGTGAGCTGACTGGGTCACCAACTTTGATGAGCACAATCAGGGTGACAGTGCAGCCTCTCATTCCACTAGCCTGTCACTGTTTCACCCAACCACACCCATCCTTACCCCCAGGAATCAGGTTTTTCTAAATTAAGGCAATTTTTTAAAGAACAGTTTTAACTATATGAAAAAAATAAGCAGCTACACAGCTTGCAAGACACACCCACCCACACACACACACACAATTTCTCCTATTAGCATATTAGTATAGTACCAATGTTACAATTAATGAACTGATACTTTCAGTTCCCTAATGTCCTTTTCCCGTTCCAGGGTCCCATCCAGAATACTATATACACAGAGTCCTCCTGGCTATGATATTTTCTTAGACTCTCCTTGTTTTTGGTGACCTTGACAGTTCTAAAGGATACTGGTCAGGTGTTTTTGTAGAGTGTCCCTTTATTAGAACTTGTCTGACATTTTTCTTACAATGACTACAGGGTTATGGGTTTGGGGAAAGAAGACCACAGAGGTAATATGCCATTGTCATCACATTATTTGAAGGGTACCTAATATAATATGATTTCTGACTGTTGATGTTGGCCTTGGTTACCTGGCTGAAGCAGTAGTTATCAGATTTCACTACTGTGAAGGGACTCTTCCCACCCCTTTCCTTACTGTTCTCTTTGGGAAGAAAACACCATGTTGTGCAGTCCTTTCATAACAAGATTGTGGTTCCCCCTTTTGGGGGAATAGATATATAATTTATTTGAATTCTGCAGGGGAGATTTTTCCCTTCCCCTCTTCATTAATTTATTCAATCATTTATGTCAGTATAGACCAATAGAACTGTTCCATCACCAGTATTCTCTGTGTGTGTGGTGGTGGTGGCGGTAGTGGTGAGGACTCCCTTGACTTCTAGGCACTGAAAGATGCTCCAGGGTCATCTTGCACATTTTCTGCCTTAGCCTTAAAGGAGGAAATTTATTCCAGGAGCTCTGGTTCCTTTTCTTGGAGAATGATGTTAGACACCCAGATCTGGGTGCAAAATGTGCTCATTGATGATGCGGTCAAGCAAGTGTAACCTGCTGTTGTCATGTAATGCTCCCTCTTAAACTCTCCACTCCAAGCAAAGTGATCTTGCATTTCCTGTTATGCAACTTGGCTTTCCCATCTAGTCTTCCTCACCTCCAGCTCCAGCTCTAAGACCAAGCTCTAAGTGCTAAGTCTTGAGGGCAGGTCAGTGAAGTTCCTAGAGGGGTGAGTGGGCACTCCTGTCTCCAGGGCTGTTTGGAACTTGACACTACATCAATACCTGGGGAGTCCTGTCACTGAGGACTGGAAAAGCATCCAACTGCTCCTTCCTTCCTCCTTCAGGCTGGGGATCCATCAACCAGTGGTGTTGTTTTAACATGTTTCTCTTATAATCTGTAAAATGCACACACACACATGCACACACAACTGAGGGGAAGTGAAGTAAGGAGGGACTTACCTTAGGAGATGTCTACTGAAGCTAGAATTAAAATTTATTGCTGTTAATTCTCTTGAATATTACTCTGTTGACTCATTTTTTCAAACTATACCAGCCAGTTAATACCATGTTTCAAATTAAATACAAGTCTGATATAAAGGAGAGGTTGTAAAAGATTGAGTTGAGAAATGTCTATAAATAGGCAAATGAATAGATTTTCATGGAACAAGTGTCAAGAGGTTTCTGGGGGGAGAAAACCCCTAAAAATTACCAAGGCAGTTTTCTTAGCTTTAGAGTAAGGGAGAAGTAACATAACAACTGGCCAAAAGAGCTAGACCAGTGGCCTGGCTTCTCAGGAGTTAAGATTGTGCTCAGATTCTCAGAGGAACTTGGACGCAGAGGGGCTACTGGAGGCATGGTCTTCAGAATCTAGCTTAGGGGAGAGAGTTTCTGTCTTGCATGCAAATTTACTTAACATTCACCTTCATGAAGAGGTCAAATTAAACTACTTAGTAGTTGGTAGTACTAAGGTAGGTAGTATTAAGACTGTGATCCACCCATCTATGAGGAAATGACCAGAGTCTGAGGAGGATTGTTTTCATCTCTTATAATGGGAGAGATAATGGTCTTATTTTCTTTTTTTTTTTTCTTCAAATATGTTTTTTGCCACTCTGTTTTATTTATTTATTTATTTTTGAATTTCAAGTACCCATAGGCTAGACCATTCAGATGGTCCCACAGGTAACTGATTTTCTGGGTTTTATATTAGGCTTTTTTTTTTTTTATTGAATGGTAACTATGTACATTAATGCACTTCTGGGGTACAGTGTGGGGTTTTCACATGCAATCCGAAATACTTCCATCAAACTGATCAACACAGCCTTCAAGGGAGGGGGATTGGAGGGACCATTTTTGAGGTCTATCTTACAGGGGTACAAGTGAAACTCTCTAAGAGTAGAATCAGAACGTTTTAAAACTATAACTGAGAAAATGGTCTTGTTTTCTTACCGAACGGGGTTGGGTTTTCTCTCTTTCTGGTGTGTGACTTCTAAATCCAGGTGCCATTTTCACCATAAAGCTCCCTCATGAGTGACCTAGGTCTGTTGTGGTGTTTATTGAGCTTGTGGTTTACACTCCATATGCTTCCTGGGGGGCTGTGAGGACAGAAGGAATAGAGGACCCTTTGAGGAGAGGATATTTAGGAGGACTCTCCTTACCTAGACCTCATTAGCTCTGCCCTCAAGCTGAGGTAGACTTCTGTCTCCAAAGATGCAAATGGCAGGCTGCAAGAGATGGAGCCTCAGGTCAGCTGGGAGCCTTCCCCTGAGGGGAGCATCTGGGAACTTCCTGGTCTTGGCTGTCCTTCCTCCCTCCCCTCCTCAGGTCTGGGCTGTAATACACAAGTTTGGGAAGGTATCATTCAACAGGACACTGGCTAGAACATTACAGGAGCCATTTTCCTCTTCAGGTGAATGGATACTTTTCTCAGGAGATGCTCTAATTTATAGAAACAAGTGTTTGCTTAAATACAATAGCACCTCCGTAGTTTACCACCTCCTTACATTGACTGCCTCTGTTAAGTTGACCTAATTTTCATAGACTGGAATGTACTACATATGTACTACATGTTCATATCAGTACAGTAGTCCTAGCTCCTTATGTGGACCACCTCTGTTTGTTGACCTGTTTGTTACAGCCCCTTGGGTGGTCAACTTACAGAGGTTCTACTGTATAACCCTGCACTGCAGGTACAGCATTTTATGCATTGTGTCTATAGAGTGACTTCCCTTATTTTAGGATTGGGAGGCTCCTAGAAAGGTGGTTGAACTTGAGGCAGTGTTTTTCTTTGTTCATGTTACAGCACGGAAAAGGAAATGACAATGGTAGCCTGCCAGGAAGGCACTGCAGAAATCCGCCAGTCACTTGGACACCATCAGCAGAGAAAGCCTCAGCAAGAAAGGTGGAAATGTCCAGAAGTTCAGGGACTAGAAATCCTGGCCGTCATTCTCTCATCATGTGTGAGGTCTTTCTGAGGAGAACATAGGCATAGAGGAAAAAAATATATATTCCTGCAGAATTTATTTCCTTCAAATAATGAGAAAAGTTGGAGCCCTTTTCTTTCATTTACGAAGAGCTGACATTGGGGCTCTCATGTCACATTCTGCAAATCTTAGTGACTCCTGGCTGTTAGGCCACGCTGCCTGGTACAGGCTTCTGGGTGACAGACCCAGCTAAGATTGGGAGGCCTGAAAATGTAGGGCAGTCTCTTGGATCTATAAGCAGCTGGAGTTGTGTTTCTCTTAGGCTCCTAATGGGCCAGCATCTCTTTATTCTTGAGGAAAGTTGTGGGCACATAACATAAGTCTACGAGGTTCTTCCATGTTGCTGCATGTGTCAGAATTTTCTTCCTTTTAAAGAAATACAAGTATTCCATTGTATGGATACAGAGCTTTGTAGTCCCAGCCCTTGGCAAGCAGGTAGTAACTGTTTCTTTCTTTCTTTCTTTCTTTGAGACAGAGCCTCAAGCTATCCCCCTGGGTAGAGTGCCATGGCATCACAGCTCACAACAACCTCCAACTCCTGGGCTCAAGCGAGTCTCTTGCCTCAGCCTCCCAAGTAGCTGGGACCACAGGCACCCACCACAACACCTGGCTTTTTTTTTTTTTTTTGGTTGCAGCCATCATTGTTGTTTGGCGGCCCGGGCTGGATTCGAACCTGCCACCCTAGGTGGATGTGGCTGGCGCCTTAGCCACTTGAGCCACAGGCACCAAGCCATAACTGTTTCTTGAATGAATAAATGAATGAGTGATGTGTACTTGGGAGGCTGTGGCATGCCTGAGCTAGTTTCTGTCATTCAGGTGATTGCCCAGGAAAAGACAACCATCACCAACATAAGTTTTCAGGTTTTTGATTTTCACAGATGAAAAAAATCAGTATGTGCTCCCTGAGTGACATCAATATCACAAAAATCTCCTGATACTAAAAATAATGACGTCAAAGCTGAAACAAAATCTGTGAGGTTTTACTTTCTATACCTAGGCTTAAGCCACTCTGCAAAGTGGTACATATACATTTATAGGCAGAAGAGGCTCACAATCTACTGCAACTCTCTTCCCACGTCTTCCCTCACATCCGCCATATGCTCTTCTCTACACTGTGCGAATATCTCCATTTCAATAGTCAGAGCTTGGTGAAAGTTGCCCATTGGCATAAAACACCAATCCTTTTGGAATGCTCTTGTTCTTAGAGCTATTTGGGGATTGGCCGAAAGTATTTGCATAACCTTTTTCTACTTTGATATAAAACATTTTATCTTGTAAAATATATTAAATACATTTTTTTCAAGACAGCATCTGACTCTGATGCTGAGGTTTTAGTGCAGTGGTACAACCACAGCTCACTGCAACTTCCAACTCTGGGCCTTAAATGATCCTCCCAGCTTGGCCTCCTAAAGTGCTGGGATTACAGCCATGAACCACTTAACCTGGCCATTTTTACATTTTTTAGTTGACAAGTATTGTATATTTATGGTGTATAGCATGATGTTTTGGTATATGTATATATTTTGGAATGGGTAAATCAAGAAATTAAACATGCACATTACCTCACATACTTTTCTATTGTGGTGAGATTACATAAAATCTTCTCGTGGCAATTTAAAAGTATATAATACATTGTAATTATCTACCATCACCAGGATGTACAGCAGATCTCTTGAACTTATTCTTGCTGTCCAACTGAAAATTTGTGTGTGCCCAGTATTTCCACCCTCCGGCCTCTGGTAACCACTGTTTTATTCCATTTCTATGAGTTCAGCATTTTTAGATTCCACATGTGAGTGAGATCATTTATTTTTCTGTGCCTAACTTATTTCACTTAATGTCTGCCAAATTCATCTGTGTTACCACAAATGATAGAATTTTCTTCTTCTTAAAGTAGTAAATGTATATGTAAATGTATATCCATTAAATGTATATGTACCACATTTTCTTTCTTTCTTTTTTTGCGACAGAGTCTCACTATGTCGCCCTTGGTAGAGTGCTGGGGTGTCACAGCTCACAGCAACCTCAAACTCTTGGGCTTAAGCAATTCTCCTGTCTCAGCCTCCCAAGTAGCTGGGACTACAGACGCCCACCACAATGCCCGACTATTTTTTGGTTGGAGTTGTCATTGTTGTTTGGCAGGCCCAGGCTGGATTCAAACCCACCAGCTCCAGTGTATGTGGCTGGTGCCCTAGCCACTAGCTACAGAGTCTAGCCACTGAGCAATGGGTGTCGAACCATACCATATTTTCTTTATCCATTCATCTGTTGATAGACACTTATGTTGATTCCTTATCTTGTTGCAGGGAGCATGGGCATGCAGGTATCTTTTGACATACTGGTTTCAATTTCTTTGGATATATACCCAGTAATGAGATTGCTGAATCATATGGTAGTTCCAGTTTTAATTTTTTAAGGTACCTCCATGCTGTTGTCCACAGTGGCTATCCTAACATTTTCACCAGTTGGGTATAAGTGTTCCCTTTTGCTACATCCCAACCAATACTTGTTATTTATTGTCCTTTTGATAATAGCCATTCTAACAAGGGATAGAGGTGACATCTCATTCTGGTATTGTGCTTTTAATTTGCATTTACCTGATGATGAGCATGTTTTCACATACCTGTTAGCCATTTGTTATGTTTTCTTTTGGGAAATGTCTATTCAAGTCCTCATGAGCTCAGGCAATCCATCCTCTTTGGCCTCCCAAAGTGCTAGGATTACAGGGGTGAGCCACCATGCCTGGCCTGATATAATCCCATGTTGCTTTTGTTGCCTGTGCTTTGGGTAAATATTTAAAAATTCATGACTCAAACCAACATTCTGGAGTTTTCCTGCTATGTTTTCTTTTAGTAGTTTTACATGTCAGGACTTATCACTAATTTTTTTTTAATCTATTTTGAGTTGATGTTTACATATGGTGTGAAATAGGACCTAATTTCACCCTTTTCCTTGTGGATACTCAGTTTTCCCATTATCATTTATTCTTTTTCTTTTAAAACTTTCCTCATTATGTGTTTTTGGCATCTTTGTTGAAAATCAACTGACTGTAAATTGTATGGATTTATTTCTAGACTCTCAATTTTGTTCCACTTGTCTATTTTTATGACAGTGCCATGCTGTTTTATTACCATAGCTTTAGCTTTATAGTAGACTTTTTTTTTTTTTTTAGAGACAGAGTCTCACTTTATCACCCTTGGTAGAGTGCCATGGCGTCACACTGCTCACAGCAACCTCCAACTCCTGGGTTTAGGCAATTCTCTTGGCTCAGCCTCCCGAGTAGCTGGGACTACAGATTCCTGCCACAATGACTGGCTATTTTTTGTTGCAGTTTGGCTGGGGCCAGGTTTGAACCCACCACCCTACCCACTGAGCCACAGGCACTTCCCTGTAGTAGATTTTTAAATCAAATCGCATGATGCTTCCAGCTTTACTTTTCTTTTTGCTCAAGATTGCTTTGGCTATTCAGGGTCTTTTGAGGTTCCATACAAATTTTAGGATTGTTTTGTATATTCAAAAGGCACTGAAATTTTGAAAGGGATTGTATTAAATCTGTAGATAACCTTAGGCAGTATGGACATTTTAATAACATTGATTCTTCCAATCAGTGAACACCAGACATCTTGCCATTTATTTGTTTCTTCTTCAGTTTTCATCAATGTTTTATAGTTTTCAGGGTATAGATCTCTCATTTCCTTGGTTAAATTTATTCCTAGGTATTTTAATTTTGTGGTAGCTGGTATAAATGTGATTGTTTTTGGATAGTTCTTTGTTAGTGGATAGAAATGCCAGATTTTTGTATATACATTTTATACCTTATAACTTTACTAAATTCGTACGTTAATTCTAACAATTTTTTGGTGGGGTCTTTAGGGTTTTCTATCTATAACTTCATATCATCTGCAGTCAGAGGCAATTTAACCTTTTCCTGTCTAATTTGGATGTCTTTTATTTCTTTTTCTTGCCTAATAGCTCTGCTTAAGACTTCTAGTACTATCTTCAATACAAGTGATGATAGTGGGCATCCTTGTCTTGCTCCTGATCTTAGAGAAAAAGCTTTCAACTTTTCATCATTGAGTATGAAGTTAGCTGTGGATTTGTGATAAAAGCCTTTATTACTAAGGTACATATCTTTTGCACCTAATTTGTTGAAATTGCTTATCATGAACGGATGTTGAATTTTGTCAGACGCCTTTTCTTTACCTATTGAGATGGTCATATGGTTTTCGTCCTTCATTCTATTAATATGGTATATCACATTTAGTGACTTGCATATGTTGAACCATGTTTATGTTCCAGGGATAAATCCTGCTTGATTATGGTAAATGATTATTTTTTTTTCTAAATATCACCTTTGCTGGGTCATGAATGAGTCTTTGTATGTGCTCTTGAATTTGGTTTGCTAGTATTTTATTGAGGATATTTACATCTATGTACATCAGGGATATTGGCCTTTAATTTTCTTTCCTTATAGTGTCTTTGTCTGGCTTTGGTATCAGGGTAATGATGGCTCATAAAACAAAATATTTCATCTTTTTCAGAAAAAAATCTTTTTTTAATAAAACAAGTCATTGCCTTTTGCTCTGGGTAGTGGCTGTGGGGATGAAATTATGAATTCTGGAGCCAATGTCATGATCATGCTCACAGGTGCTTCTGGAATTTGACGTCTTATTTAGTAGACAGTTCACTGTTTCTGTACTGCGCACACTTGCTTTCAGTCAGAAGGCCAGGATGTGACTTCAAAACCTCAACACAGAACCAGTTGGCTATGGATCCAAGAAAGACTAACTCTGGATACGGTAGTCCCTGGGCCTCCCCAGATGCCAGAGAGAGAGTGAGAGATGAGCAGCTGTTGGCCTTGACTCTAGATGCTGGGCAGCAGCCCTCAAATCTTAAAGGGAAAAACTGCTGGCCCCAGAATTTACTTGTCCTGGAGAACTTTGTTTTGGGGATGCTGAATGTCTTCTTGGACTTTTTTCTGCACGCTTGTGTTGATCCACACATGATGAATTCTGAGGGATGCCTCCAATATAAGGAGATTAAAATATCAATAGCTTCCCCTGTGCCAGAGAGCACTAAGCACCTATGTGCATTTACTCTTTTAGTTATACCAAGGGCCCCATGAGGTAGGGGCACAAATGCTCTCTGTTTTCAGCAAATCTGTGCATTGAGCTTCTCTCTAGCTTTCGGTTCCTGCAGCCATAGTTTGAAGTCAACGCATCCTCACTGGAATGCCACATCGTGTCCCTGAGCTCTGGGACATCACTCCAAAGAGTGTGACTCCATCTCATGTGTGGTTGGCTGTGCCAAGATGGAAACCTTTGCTGTGGACATAGCAGGGGCTGCACCTCAGCCTGATAGTTGACACTCACATCATGCAGATGATGCACAGATGGCAGAGTAAACAAAGCGGACAGTGTGTGTTCCTGGCAATAAGTGACTCAGAGAAAGAGTGGCCAAAGAAAAACATGGCTCTACTGATTGCATAGGATTTGAAAGGAGGAAGGAGTGCGCTGGCAGGAAGGGCAGGGGGGTGAAAGGCATACCGAGGGGCTGGCCTTGGCTCAGGGTATGGCTTCTAGGCTTCCTCCGGGTGACAGCAGAGCCACCTGGATGGCAGGACAGAGTGAAGGTTGTGCCCCATCCTGGATCCCAGCCCAGAAGGAACATGTCACACCTACCCTTTGTAAGTGGCTCATGGACACCTTGGCTCCTTAAGTCTCTCCGGGTATGAAATAAGCAAATTTCCTTGCTGGAAATGATCTTCTAACTGCCACTGTGTGCTGGTGTCAGCAATAACCAGACAGGATGGAGACTCATGCCAAAGGCTGTCGGAAGCCAAAAAAGGACCCTCGGCTCCCGCCGAGCTGTCCCCTCCCCCAAAGCGCATGTACAAAATGCTCAAAAAATTACGTGCCCCGCCCCGTTTGCATATATACCTCGTAACCATGGCAACTTCTTACTCGGGG
>CAUYQV010185505.1:0-22493 GCA_963574575.1 Galagoides demidoff
CTTACACAAATAAAAATATTCTACAGTAAACTTCCTGTTCTGTGGAACTCAAGCAGCCAGTGCTCTCAGGCTACCCTCACGCAACCAACCCAGGGGGGGAAAACTCTGGGTTTAAACTTGGTGCACGGTGCCATCAGTTTCTGCATTTCTCCTGTGGATCCCATGTGTTCTTTGTAAGTTGTAAGTGTGAATGAGTGTAACTTGAAGTTAAAGAAAAATGGTAATGAGGTTAAAAAGTGTATCGAGTGCTATTTATAAATAATTATACATTTACAAAGGTGTTTCATAATGTACTGAAACCATATTACAGTAAGTGAGGTTTGTCTTTGTTTGTCTTAATTTGCTTTTAGCTAATGTATTTTAATTATCTTTTTTAATATATTTTTTATTAATTGATAGCTGTACACATTAATGCAAACATGGGGTACATTGTACTGTTTTCATATACAATTTGAAATACTTTCATCAAGCTGGTTAACATAAATTTCATGTCATTTGCTTAGTCATTGTATCAAAACATTTATGTTCTAGTTCTAGAAAAGTTCATTTGTACCCTTGTTAGACAGATATATAGGTGATCTTTCTGGTCACCCTCCCACCACCCAACTACCCAACCCTTCAGCGCATGGTACAGATAACATTCTGGGTGCAAAGCAATTTAATATTTACTGAACACTTAACTATGCTAAGTCCTGGGAATGTCTCAATGACAGACTCTGCGTTTACGGCCCAGACTTTGCAGAGGTAAGAGGATGCCTACGGAGTACTCACCTGTGTGGAACACAGCATAGCTGGGTCATGATCCTGCTGGAAATCATTTGTTTTCATTTCCTTTTCTTGTTTTGCCCCTAGGGGAAAAAAAACAAACTATAAGCAAAGTATTTATACAGAGAGCTTTCCTTTATTTTGGCTTATTATCTTAACTTGTTTCCTAGAAGTGGAATTATTAGGTCATAAGACCATTTTAATAAGATGCTCTCTATACATATTTCTAAATGCCATTTTACAAGGATTATAACTAGTTGAACAAACCACTGACAGTGAGTACCATATTCTTGTCATGATTATCACTTAAAAGACAGTTGCTTGCTTTGAAAAATGTGATTTCTTATTTTGCCCCTTACATATTTGGTGGGAGATGTTCAAATGGTGGTTAAAATACTAGTTAAATAACATATGTCCATTGTAGAAAATTCAGAAAATATAAAAAACTAAGAACCAGACTTTTTGTTACTTAGAGATGTCAAGATAAGTTATGATTTGTTCTTTGTAATTAAATTATGATTTAAATTCTTTAATGTTTTCTGCTTTGATGATGTGAACTCAAAACCCTTGGGGGCAGGTTCCGAGTATCTCCTAAGATGCCGACTCTCCCTTGGCCGCCGTCTGGGTCTCATAGTTAACATCCGGGAAATCATTTCTCAGCAAACGTATTAACTCTAGTAATGTTCAGTATATTGCCATCAAGTCTTTTTCCTACACTTCTATGCATAGAGATAACATTTTCCTAACTCATTAAATACTTAAAAACTTTTTCTAGTACATTTATATTTACCCCATACAGACGTCCCTATTATTGGATGTTTATAGTTTTTGCTCATAATAAATGTCCTGACTTGGTTATCTACATAATTGAGCTGACTCTCTTCACTACATTCTGATGAAACATCTCATTTAACTCAACTTTTAGTAATTTATTTAAATTTGATTGATCATCCTATTTTTTGCAGGTAAAATCACCAGTGTATATATTATATATTGACCTTTTACATATTAAATTGCATTTAACTAGATAATAGTAAAAAAAAAAGATTATTGCCAAAAATTTCTTTTGTGTGTATCACACTTACTTTGTAAAATCATCAAGTTCCCATATAATTTTGTAATTCATTTTGATTTTTAAGAAAATTATAAAGTCAGATAAAATGTAGAAAAGGGTTATTATATCAAGACCTTAATGCTTAAAGCTTGAGCATTGAGAAGGCTAAATACCTCTAAGTACTGAATGTTCAAGAAGGGAGTTTCAGTATTGGAGTGGGGATCTCCCCATTTTTGGTCCTGAATATTTAGACTGTTATTTGCCTATAGAACAAGGTTTTGTTTTTTTCTTTTTGTTAATCCAATTAGATTGTAAAACAAGCTCCTGGGTCACTTTGTAGATCATTTTCTACTTTACTTACACAGTTTTTATAGAACATGTTCTTGTATTTTCAATTCTTTAAAAGGCGAAGTGAATATAAAGTGTTTTTTCTTTAAACAGGTGATAAAAACATTAGATCCCAAGTTAAATCCAGCATCAGCTGAAATAATGCTACTGAGAAAGCAATTGGCAGAGAAAGAGAGAAGAATCGAGATTCTGGAGGTAAAACTTGCATATTCGCTCTCCTCCCCTCAATTGTTGGACAGACTCCTGGTGATTAGCTGCTGCCGTGGATTTGCCATCACGGAGCACATTTCACAGGACGTTAAGCATGTCATGTCCCAGTGCATGTGTGTTGTTACAGTGCATTTCAGAGCTTACTCGGTTGGTTTCCATGTAGTGTATGCTGCATCATAAACTACCCCTGGTAACAACCAGTCATGACTTTCATTTTTGTTTGTTTATTTGTTTCTTTGGGACAGAGTCTTACTCTGTCACCCAGGGTAGAATGTCCTGGCATCATAGCTCACAGTAACCTCAAACTCTTGGACTCAGGTGATTGATCCTCTTGCCTCAGCCTCCTGAGTAGCTGAGACGACAGGTGTACATCACCATGACTGGCTAGTTTTTCTGTTTTTAGTAGAGACAAGGATCTTACTCTTGCCCAGGCTGGTCTCAAACTCTGAGCTCAGGCAATCCATGCACTTCAGCTTCCCAGAGTGCTAGGATTACAGGCATGAGCCACCATGCCCAGCCAATACCCCTGATTTTTCTTTAAAAAAGTCCTGCCATGTAATACCCCTTTAAAATTATGTGAATGTGATTTGATTCAGAAAAAAATTAAAAACTGAGCTTCACCTTTTAAAAAAGTTAGTTTGTTCACTCAGTTAACCACATTTTTCTTATCCTGTTCTTCACCTGCACCTAAACAAATAGACTTGGTTTGAATTTCTGAAAGAAGGAATTACTCCCAGAATCTCAGTGAGCCCCTGAAGTGATAATCTTGGTTATTAATCATGCAAAGGTATATTAGTAACATCATACTCTAATTAGCTGGGTCTGCATATCAAAGGAATGTTTGTGCTAATGGTTATTAGCACAAGAGCTCAGGTAAATATATCAATATGAGATTATATGTTCTTAGATTTTATAATTGAGCATGTTCTGGTTTCCTTTGCAAAGTGTTTTACAAACGGTTTTGGGCCAGGTGCAGTGGCTCACACCTGACCCAGCAGTCTGGGAGGCTACAGCAGGTGGACAGCCTGAGCAAGAGCAAGATCCCATCTCTCCTAAAAATAGAAAAACTAGCGCATGGTGGTGGATGGTGGACGCCTGTAGTCCCAGCTACTTGGGAGGCTGAGGCGAGAGGAGCTCTTCAGCCGAAGAGTTTGAAGTTGCAATGAGCTGTGAAGCCACAGCATTCTACACAGGGCAACAGGGTGGGACTGTCTCAAAAAACAAACAAACAAAAAGAAAACTCCTACTGTTTTTAATACTGTAGTGAAGTTTGGCGGTATTCTTAAAGTCAGTCTGTACTTCCTCTGAGTAGCATATGTGTAATTGCAGAGCCATGTTGAGTTCTGTGTACTGGCCTTGAAATTCTCATAAATGGTAGTTTCTTTTTCAATTAAATAGGAATGCTATGTTTCAGAGAAACCACTCTGTTCATATACCTTTTTGTTGGTATTATTTCTGAGAAAGTAGATATGAACCGTGGAAGAAATGTTTTCATTTAAAGAATTAGAGACTTTGACTCCCCCCTTCCTGCATCTGGACCACACACCACCCTGGTGTGCTCTTGCTGTTGGCTGTCCTGGCCGTGGTGTTGTCAGGAGCCCTGGGGAGGGATATTCTCTGAAGAAATGCCATTCACGCTTCAAGATCTAACTCAAATACCTCTTCCTCTACAAAATTTCCCCTGCATTCCTTAGCCAAAAGTGTCATCTCTCCATTGTGGGTCTATGTACTTTGAATTCATGAATTCATTCCGCAACAGCATTAATGTTCTTTTTGGCACAAATTGAGGTGTCTTGAGGTCAGACTGTATTGTATGTCCCAGTGTTAAATGTATATAAACCAGAGGCCAGGATTATAGCTCTATTGGCGTAGCTTCCTAATGTTGGCTCCTCTGGTTGGAGGGGCCAGATCTCTGGTCTGTAAAATAGACCCCATCTGTACAGTAGTGAGACTTGGCCTCGCTGATGTCTGAAGGCTCATTTGCTCTGACTGTGGACTGCCCAGAGGAAGACAGTGAAAGTATACAGCATTGTCGTTGTTTGAAACGTGTGTCCCCAACAAGTATGATGACAAAATGGTGACTTTAAAACTCTAGGCTCAGAGGAGAAGCATGTTAGTCCCAGTGCACAGGCATTTAACTGATTGGCATTCCCCGGTACACACACTACAAAAAGGAAAACAAAAAGGAGAGATGTAAACAGCAGAGGCTGTTCTGACTGCCACCGCTCGTGGAGAGCCGGTGTCTGGGTCCTGTGAGCCAGAACAAGGGCATGAGCTTATAGTTTTTGTGGCGTGAGCACCTTGCTGAGGGGAGAGGCAGGTGTTTTAGGATTAGAAGGTTTCTATGAGCCAAACCATCTGGCTCATCAGGTGCTCAACAGAATTACAGAGTTAGCTGTATTAGAGTAATTAAGAAAAGGAGGATATTCTCTGTGGTGGCACATAATATGCCGCAGGGAATCTGGTATATAGGCCACCAAGAAATGTGGGAGAGAAGTTTGTGCTGGGCTTTGTAGGTGGTTTTAAGATTTTCCTGAGTAGTTTTGACTGTGTGCCCTTCCCCTCCTTGGTTTTCATTTCTTCTTAAGTGCAGTTCTGCCTATTCCTAAGCCAGTCATTCACTTTTTTCTCTAGATTTGGGAGACAGCAGCATAAGAATCATTAGTTCTGTGTGTGTTTAAATCACTGTACTCCACCAGGAATAAAGCTCCTGAAATAAAGGCTTGTCAGTCATAAATCTTACTCTTTGCTCCAGGTGTCCCACTGATCTCTGCTCGATTCAGTTTATATCTTATTTACTTCATGTGCCTTACAGAAACATTCTTCAGATTCTCTCAATAATGAGAAATGATTCTGTTTTTAGTAAGCTGGGGGTGATTTCTAGGATTTTAATAGTCCACATATCTTTTTCCAGAGTGAATGTAAAGTAGCAAAATTCCGTGATTATGAAGAAAAACTCATTGTTTCTGCTTGGTATAATAAGGTGAGTCGAAATTTAGCTAAAGATTAGATGTTCATAGCAGTGTTTATCAAACTTTAAACCAGGTCTGACAGAAGGAGTTACGTTCTGTACCATAAACCAAGTTTACATATGAGACTGAAACAAGGCTCGGCGCCTGTGGCTCAATCAGCTAAGGTGCCAGCCACATACACCTAAGGTGGCAGGTTCGAATCCCCAGCCTGGCCCCGCCAAACAACAATGATGACTGCAACCAAAAAAAAAAAATGGCCGGGCGTTTTGGCGAGCGCCTGTGGTCCCAGCTACTTGGGAGGCGGAGGCAGGAGACTGGCTTGAGCCCAGGAGTTGGAGGTTGCTATGAGCTGTGATGCCATGGCACTCTACCCAGGGGGATAGCTTGAGGCTCTGTCTCAAAAAAAAAAGACTGAAACAAAAGTTGCCGCGCGTGTGTCACACCAGGTAGTTTCTATTATATTCTAGGGTTTTTTTAGTGTTGCTTCTAATCCACTAAATTGACTTTAATTGACTTTGTGACTCATAAGTCTTTAGCTGACGTGCATGGACATAGGCGTCCAAATTCATAAATATTTAAAAACTGCCTTCTAGCTTTAAGAAATATTTAATTTACCCCCCCCCAAAGGGTTTCTTGAGAAATGTGAGTATCTGAGTAATGAGAAATTAAATGCTTCTGGTGCTCCCTATCTATTAACATCTTCGGAAGCCCCTCCACGTGTCCCTGACTATATAGGTGTGGGTTTGTCTGTTTGCTTTGTTTTTACCCAGGGGATACTCCTCAGCAACTGTCTCTCTTTCCTGTTGCGGATATAACAGCATAAAGTAATTTGAAATGTTTTATTCTGTCACCGTTAGTATCAGTGGTGATTTTCCAAAAGCAGCATTCCATGGTGTATAGGATTGTTGCCTGTTTTTTTTTTTTTTGGTTGTTTGTTTTTTAGGTTAAGGAATTTTCTTTACTTTTCACAAATTAAAACTATGTAGATTTCATATTTTTCTGAATCAAAACCCCCTTTGTCTTCACAGTATGAGTTAGAGAGTGCAGCCTGAACTGAACAACAAAGAACTAGAAAAGAAAGTGCTAATTTCATGATAACCATATTAAAAACCAGTTAGGCAATTTCTTTAAAAGTAGGTTTTTAAATATCTTGTCATTCTTGGCACTGTTTCTAAAGAAAAAACTCCTTTATCTCAAGCAAAAAAAGCAGAAAAGGTGGAGTTTGGCTTTAAGAAATGTAGCTCAAATTCTCAGGCAGAGAATCACTAAATTTATGGAGAGTTGCTAATGGGGGCTTAACAGGTAGAAGTCCCTTTAGTAAGTTCTCAAGCCAGAGGCTGGAGGCCGAAGCTCAATCTGAGGACAGCATCCTCCGTGGAAGTGGGCCATCCGGGTGGCATGCCACTCCAGGAACCGTCAGCCTGGGGACAGTTTCATAAGATGGCAGAATGATGTGGTGCCTTGGGAACATGCAGCTGCTGTGCCAGACTGGACAGGCTGTGAACAGGGAGAGCCAAAGATGCTGTCCTGCTGATCATGAGCTTTCAGTGGCTCAGTCCCCTTCCACGGAAGCCCTGTGAGGAGCACAGAACTGCAACCTCTCCAGACTCTGCCCTTCAGGGCCAGCTGACTGTGCAGCCCACAGGGAAGGAGCTGATGATCCCCTTAGGGCTGTCCCCACATACACATCAAACTACAAATCTGCAGGGAATTGGGGCACACACTGGTTTGGTCACCTGGCTCCTTCTGGAAAGCTGGAGATTTCTGGAAATAGGTGAGCAAACCAAAACCTAAAGTGCATTAGTAAAATGAACATTTATCTCCTGCCCCCAAATCTCTGGCCTGACACTACCTGTTAGTATCCAGGTGGAGATAGATATGTTATGAATTCTGGGAACAGACTTTCCATACAAGCTTCCCCCTGGGGCCACGGCTCATCCACAGCACTAGTCGCCTCCTTAGACATGTCCTGTGTACTGTGCTTTTCGTCTCTGCTCTTTCCCTCCTTTCCTTAATTATGTGTGAGGTGTTCCTAGAGTCGGTCTTCTTTGTGGAGGTCAGGGACTATGTATTATTTTCTTTGTTCTCTGTGGCTTTCGATGAATAAATCAGTGAAGATATTGTAGCCAAATAATAGGTATTCATGTCTCAGTCTGTATTTGTTGAGCATCTACTGTATTCCAGGTACTGTACTAGTTACCAGTAATGCTAGATGCAGTAAAACTATAACTCACACTAGTCATCTTAGCACTTTGGGAGGCCAAAGCAGGAGATCTCTTGAGGCCAGGAATTCAAGATCAGCTGAGCAACATAGCAAGACAGCAGGACCCCATCTCTACAAAAAATTGAAACTTAGCCAGGCATGGTAAAGCAGGCCTGTGGTTGAGCTACCTGAAGTGAGAGAATTACTTGAACCCAGGAGTTAGAGGTTATAGTGAGTGAGCCATAATCACCCTACTTTACTCCGACCTGAGTGGCAGAGTGAGACCCTAACCCTAAAAAAAAAAGAGAGACAGAGAGAAAAGGAAAAAAGAAAAGGTGCTTTATGTGTTTAGACAGTAATGACTTCCCTTATAAGAAACCCAGTAGCCTTGGCTGGGCGCCTGTGGCTCAAGTGGCTAAGGCACCAACCACATATACCTAAGGTGGAGGGTTTGAATCTAGCCCGATGCCAAACAACAATGATGGCTGCAGCCAAAAAAAAAAATAGCCAGGTGTTGTGGCAGGCGCCTGTGGTCCCAGCTACTTGGGAGGTGGAGGCAGGAGACTCGCTTGAGCGCTTGAGCTCAGGAGTTGGAGGTTGCTATGAGCTGTGATGCCACGGCACCCTACCCAGGGCGACAGCTTGAGGCTCTGTCTCAAAAAAAAAAAAAAAAAAAGAAAAAGGAAAAAGAAACCCAATAGCCAAAACTGTGGTCTTTTGTCACATATCAACATGAAGATAGACCATAGTAAACTTCAACTATACTGGTGGTTCTCAAACATTGGCGTGCATCAGAAACTTACTAAGACACACGTTGCGGGACCCACTTGCAGAGATGCTCATTCGGTAGGTCGGGTACTGCCCCCAATTTGCATTTCTAGCCAATCCCCAGTGACGCTGATCTTGCTTATCCAGGGACTACACTGCAAGGTCTGCGAGCTATTCTCCTGTGTTAAGTCTGCCCATAGATGGTAGAATCATGGTCCCACAGAATTTGCTTTGAAACTTCTTCCTATTGTTCTGATTAAGCCTAATTCTAACACAGTATTTTAAGCTATTTTTTAATGAGTTCAAATTCAGGACTTTAAAATAGAGAAAGTAGGTTTTTGTGCCGACTTACTAGCATTGCCACTTCACAGACTTATCAGCTTCAGGACGTGTATTTTCTTCTATAAAAATGAGGAAAACCTCAGATTTGTAAGCTTGTTTTGAGGATTCATTGTCTTTATATATGTGAAAAGCACTTTGCAAACTAAATATTTAGTTGTATTAAATATATGTAATTGCTATTGTTCAGAGTCTCGCGTTCCAGAAACTGGGCATGGAGTCCAGGCTCGTGAGTGGCGGCAGCGCTTGCAAAGACGCGGGCGCCTACGCCCCGGCGCGGTCCTTCCTGGCCCAGCAGCGGCACATCACCAACGCCAGAAGAAGTCTCTCTGTCAGAGTTCCTGCTACAACACCTGATTAAACTGCAAAAGGAAAGATAAACAGAAGTGCCCTTAAAATATTTTATACTTTTCAACTAACTACCAGATTGAAAAAGAAGTTTATGATGCTGGATGCCAGGTATTTCAAAATCAAAATGCATCAAATTAATTTTTCCAGCCAACTTTGAAAACAGTGTAGAATTAGCTGTCTCTCTGGGGGAGCACGTTGGAATAATTGGAAGCTATAGTTACACAAACATCTCAAACATTTGTCTTTGGAGAGTATTATAATTTCAGATTGACTTTGTATATTTTAATATTCTCAGTTATACCAGTAACTTAATTAATTTGCAATATATAATCAGTAATATGAATTTTAAAACATATCTAGATCTGTTGTATTTTCTTTCTGGTTCATATAAAAAATGGCCTTGAGGTAGGCACGTTATGAACTATTCCATGGGTGATGTCTTTGGGTAAGTGCGAGGCTTCATTTCCATCCTCCAGCTCCTTTGTTGAGTGTGTACATATATTTCCTTATGTCATGGAAGATATGTATGGAATATTTGTTATTGGAATGACATTGCTATAGTAAAAGTGACTAACTGAAAATTTTTCAGATTGTGAAGTGGTCCCAGTTCTCGTATATACTTCCCATAAGCCAGGGCTTCTGGACAACATGGGTGAAACGCTAAGAGTCAGAAATCAATTGACATTTGTAGGAGGTGACTTTCTGATGGAAAGCAAGCTAAAAAATACGTTTTGTGTTAAGGTTTACATATTCCTTAATATGTAATTCATGAGAGTTCAGTTATTTGGAGCATGAAATTATGTCTTCTGCTAAAAAAAAAAGATATGGTATTATATAATAGTTTTACCTCCTCATTGCAAAGAGATATAATGATGAAAATACTGGGGATCAGTTTGACTTCTGTTCACTGATGGAAGAGTTTGTCTTGCTTAGTTGTGGTACCCAGTTCATTTCTGTCGAGAGGTCTTCTTTACAAACGTTATTACTTTTGAATTTGGGGATCATTTTTAAAAGTTACCACCTTGGAATTTCTGTTGTGTTAAATCTATGTTGTCCTATGTTGTAGCCACAAGATAGATGTGGCAATTGAAATTAATTAAAATTAAAAATTTAGTTTCTTGGTTGCACCAGCCACATTTCAGACACTCAGTAGCCGCAGGTGGCTGTGGCTCCTCTGTCAAACCAGCTAGAGAACATTTCTAGCATTGCAAGACGTTCTTTTGGAGAGCACCATGCTAAGTCATCTTATAACTTAGAAATACTCTTTGGTATTAGGCTACAAAAATTAAAAAAAGAAAAACGTTAGGACTGTTTCCAGTGTAAAAAGGAAATTGGATTGTGACCTAATTCACATCTTTCATTGTGTGTAGAGGATGCCTTATGCTGTGACAACACAGGTGATCGTTCCCGTGCTGGTCAGCAAAGGCATACGTGTCTGCAGTGTCTAGGCAGGGGTGAGTGAGCTTTCTGTGAAGGGACGGGTGCTAGATGTTTTAGTAAATACCATAGGTTTTGTGAGCTGCACAGTGTCTGTTCAAGTCCTCAACCCTGCCATTGTGGGCTGAGAGCAGCGACACACAGTGTATAAACAAAATGTGTGTGGTTGTGTTCAGTGAAACTTTCTTTACGTAGACAGGTGATAGGTCAGATGTGGCTTGCAGGTTTGTAGCTGTGGGTCTAGATTTTATTCTCAGCCTTTCTTTGCAAATACAGTCTAAGTATTGTTCCATTTATAGTATTACTCATTTACATACCTGGTTTTTAGATTCTTGCCTGGTAATTTTCTAATAACTGAAAATGGAAATTTCATACTGCATTCGGGTCTCTAAGATTAGGGAGCATCAGTCAGGATATCGTGTTTTATCAGGGTTACTTCTGTTGACTACCTCTTAGATTGGGATGTGATTACATTGTTGATTTGCATTTTCATATGTTCTGGTAGCGTCTGCTTGCCTACGACTTTTAGTGAAATGAAATAAGTCTTTGAAAATACTTTAGCATGCTGTTCAAAATTTTCTAAATCTGATGGCATTTTGGTATATTTTGGTTAGTGAAGACACCCACCCCCTTTAATGTTTCTATACTTATAATTGAGAGTTTATGAGCTCTTCAAGCTATTAATGTTTTCATAGTTCAGTTGCTCATAAATTTCCAATTATTATACTTGGAATTTTTACATAATACAATTTCTGAATGAGGATAATAAGGCTAGATTGTTTTTTTTAATACAGAAAAAGCAAATTGTCTGATTTATCACTTTTCTAGGTGATAAGTAGAATTTAAAATGTTTGATTTATAAGTATTTATACAAGACTAATGTAATTTAAAATTCTATATTATTGTGATGAATCGTACAGATCAGGAACTGATCAGAAGTGAGATTCTTTCCACATCTGGTTACTGTAGTGAGGTTGACACCCTGTGGGTGGTAAGGCATTATAAATATTTCATCATGAACAATGATTTATATACATCTATGAGGCATATACCGGGGAAGAGATTTTTGGAGTTCATCTGTTTGATAAGGAATTAAGCAACTTGGTGATTATAAAGTTAAACCACAGACGAATTTGAAAATGATCTTTCATTGTGAGCATTTGTTCTAAGGTTAATATTCCTTTGTCTTTTTAAAATAAAAGTTGTGTAAATATGACAGTGATGTCTATCCTGAGATTAAATTAATGAATTGAGAAATTTATTTGAAGTGTATTCTATTTTTTAATGAATAAGGCTGTCAAACTAATGATTTAGTAGAGATTAAGAATTAGAGTCTTGTCTAGAAAAATCACCCTGAGTATTCTTCATGACGATGTCATCTTTGATGACTGGAGCACTAATTTGAATGTTATGTTTTCACCTCTGCACCTGTTTCTGTGTAGGGCACATCTGTCCCTATGGAGTGGGTGGCTTTTAGGCCACAGTATTTGTCTGTGTTAGGTTCTCTGTACGTATATTTAATGAGAAGCATTCCTATGTACAAATGCGTGTATATGGTTGTACTCATACATTCTTATTGTGAACTTGTACATTGCAAAGAAGTAGTTTGCAAATTTGTAAAGCACAAACTATAAGAGAAAATTATGTAAACTTGATGTTCCATAAATGTAATGTCTAGTTTATAAAAGGCCCTTTCTATTTTCTATGGCAAAGACTTTGACACTTAAAAAATAGAAGCAATACTTGATTTATTTTTGTAAGTATTTAGGATATTATTTTAAATAAATGATTGTCTAGTAACGATATAATACTTGTGAAATGTTTCAAGTAAATAAACTTTCTGCTTCTGTGTCTGTTATGATGAGTTTTTAATGGGCACAAATGCACATTTATTTGCTGTTTTAAATAAAGGACTGAAAACAAATTGGCAAAGAAAAAAGGATTGCATCAATTCTTCTAATTTTATTTTTCCCTTTAAATGTTTTTGTGAATGAAAAGATGCAGTCAATGATGGGGTGTGTCTTTCTGGAAGGTTAACATCTCGTATCAGTATGAAATCCAGGACGTTTCTGAGGACGGCAGTCTCACTGCTACTTACCCCTCAGTGCCCATTCTTCCCTTCTGCCTTTAGTAGCAGGAGCCCATATTTTTAGCCTATTACTTTATCATCTAGGAAAAAAAACCCCACAAAACTGTATTTCCAAGACTCCCTTATAGCTAGGTGGGAGTCATTTTACCAAGTTCTGGCTAATGGGATATGAAAAGTAGTGATGTGTTTGTGCAGAAAGAATGGGCATGCTTCCCTAATCCTCATCCCATTGCTGTGTGGAATGCCATGTGCCTGCGGCAGCCCTCAGACACAACTAAACAGTAAGAGACAAGGAACATGGGTCTCTAAAATCACCATTTAGCCAAAACAGTTGTGGACTTCCAGTCCAGGCTTCTCTTTTTTAAGCTATTTTTAAAGCTGTTTTAATTTGGTATTCCTTTCAGCATTCTAACTTCCCAATTCATACAGGTTTGTTGAAATGAATCGTGAAATTTATCTTTAGGAAAGTGCAGGTGCCCCAAGTTCTCGGGCAGTATTTGGAAGGGTTCAGTTCTATTGCTGCTAATGGATGCTTAGTAAATATTTGTTTACTGAGGCTGATGTTGCCAGATGTGCGGTGGAGGCCGGCGTGAAGTGCTGTCTCACTTTAGGGAGATGCCCGTGATTCTCTAAACGTAGCTTAACTTTCTGAATGTACAGTGAACGCTGCTGCAACTATCATCACCTTATTTTGTGACTAGTTTGCTAAGAGCAATTCCAGGTTCTAAACGTACTTAGACCAATACGGTGGCTGCTAGCCACACTGGATGTTGAACTGTAAATTTTAATGAAAACTCTTCCATGAGACACTGTGGCCAAATCTGAAGTGCTCTGTAGCCACACATGGCTTATGGCTACAGTAATGGACAGTGCAGTTAAAGAACGTTCCTGTCATCACAGAAAATTCTGTTGCACAGCTTGGTTCTAGATAACGACATCTCTCTGAAGTCAGAGGGGATATGGAACTTTCAAGATTCTCTCCTGGTCATCAGCTTTTGGCAGCTTGACTGTCAAATCATTAGTCAAGTGTGGATCTAGGCACAGATCTATTTAAATTTATACTACTTGTGGTTTGTTCAGCTGGGATCTGCAGATGACTGCTTTTTACTAAGATTTGAAATACAAATCTTTCTCTTTCCTTTCCTCTGTTACTACAATTCTGCACCTGTTGATTCTTGGTGACCCACAGAGCTGACCCATTTTTCTCTCCCCTCATTCTCTTCCGCAGTAAGCGATACCGACTTAACCTCAAGTTCGCCGATTCCTCCTCCTGGCTCACGTCCTCAGCTCACTGCTGAGCCCCTCTTTTGACTGTCCCATTTCCACTCTAGAATTCCTACTTGCTTGTTTTCATAATTTTCGTCTCATTGTGATATTCAGTGAAAAGTCACTGTCATACTTTAATTCTTCAGACATGCTTTCTTTAGGTTCTTTGAAGATTCTTATTTAAAGCTTTTGTCTAGGAATTCCAAGTCTGGGATCCTAGTGACTGCTTCATATCCTATGTTTTCTGCTCTCATGGTCCATAAACTTTGTTGAAAACTGGCATTTTAAATGATCTGTGGAAACTGGAAATGTGTGTTGTTGCTTCTTGTTCAGAGACTCAGACTCATCCTGCAAACCATCCATTCTTCATCATGGCAGCCACTGGGTTCTCTGCCCTGTGGGCATCATATTCAGCTAATTTTGGATAGAAGTTTTCTTAAATGCCTTGGACTGGTTAATCTCTCAGCCTTTCCCAGGGGGCTCTGCGTGTATGTTGGGTTATACGTTCAACATGCCGGTGTGTGGTTATAGCTTTTAGACTGAGCTTCCTTCAAGGTCAGCCAGAGGTGAGACCCTCCGCCGACATGTCCACGGCCTTCCAGATTCCTAGGAGTATGCTAGTGCTTTTGAAAGCCCCATGGATACATCATCTCCAGTTTTGCTTTTAATCCTCTTGTTAGCACCAAGTGGTATTGCCACCTAGGGTCACTGTCATGTACAATTGTCATTGTTTTTTTTTTATTCAGCAAGCATCCTACGGGATGGTTCACACAGAATGAGCTTAAGTCCTGAGAATGAGCTTTTCAGAGAACTGCCAGAGTGGTCAAGTAATGATAGTTTTCTGGAGATGGAGCTTTTGGGGTGCTCCAAACTCATTCTGCTCCCTCCAGCAGTGGCTTAGTGTTGGTATTCACAGCAACCATCTGTCAGACTGTTCCTTTTTAAGGTTACCTCAGCACTGGGGATGGAAGGACAGGAACAGGTCACATTAGAACAGAGTTCTGTTCTCTTCCTGAGAGTCAGCTTTTCTTTAAACAAATGCTCAGAGTGTTGCAAGGCTTTGGTTCATTTCCAGAGTTCTGGGAAGGTTGATTTAGACTATCTATCAGTGCTTTTATGAAGAAGTAGATTTAGGAAGCTCCTTCTTTGATCATTTCTGTGGTTCTTTCCACAAGTCAGATTTTTGAAAGTAGAAGTGACCTTAGTGTCCATTCTTTAAAGCCCAGGTTTTTTAGAATGTGAAATAAGGCACATAGAGGTAGAGGGCTCACTGCATTGCCACAGAAATTCCACAGCCCGCTCAGCATGGCCACCGCCAGGGCACTGTTCCACCCGTCCCCACTGACAGGCACTGAATCTTTGTGAACAAGGCAGCCCCAACCCTGAGAGGCTCAGCATAGCTGGGAGATCAGATGGAGATAGGACAGTAGGACATTCAAACTTTTAAAGTAAATTCTCAGGGGATAGAGGAGGGCACAGCTAATACAGTGAGGGAAACTGTCAGAGTTGACATTTAACCTGACTTTACAGGATGAGTAGAAATCTGCTAGGTATGATTAGCTTATATAAAGACATGAAGATGATAGAGGATCTGGCCCATCAAGGGAATTAATAGTTCAGTACTTTGGTAGAAGAAGTACTAACAGATGTAATAGAAGAAGTTAGCAGTTCACTAAAATTATCACCTGCCCAGCTAAGGAGCAGGTCCTCGGCAGCAGTGCAGGCTCCATAGTCCAGCTCCAGAGGGCGCCCTTCGCCTGACTACATGTGAATGGCATCGCAGGGCTAAAGAATTTGCAATTACCCTCCAGTCAGTGGGGAGGTCAGTGAACCCAGTAAGGAAAATATCAAATTGTGTCGGGGAAAAAAGTGTAGAAATAAGTTCTCCAATGGCATAATAGCATAACTGGAGGCTTTGTCTGAAATAACAATGCCAGCCTTTCCTATGTGGAGTGAACACACATAGGTGCGTAATTTATCATATACCAGGCTCACGATATCACTTGGTTATATCTGTCTGTAGTTCTCCCAGCGGCTACAATGCAGGTGTACCAGACGGCTTCTGGTATGTTTTGCTGTAGTAACAATCCCCCAAAACTTAGCGGATAACAACAAAATCAGCTTGTTTCTTACACCCTTTGTCCATCTTGAATAAGCCCTGACTCTTGCTGTCCTTGTCACACTAGACATAGGCTGACAGACCCTTATCTGGGACATTGTGGATTTCATGACAGAAAACAGAAATGTGTAGAATGACTAGCTGGTCCTTCAGCACTTGGAAGTAACTCTTAGGTCTTGGGCTCTCGTTTTATTGACTAAAGCTGTCACACGTGCATAGGGAGGAGCACCACAAGGCAAGGTGCTCCTGAGAGGGAGAGTGCGCCTTGTCACTGATCATGTTGCCACCAGCGTATCTATCTATACCGACAGGTGTTATTAGGAAATGAGCTCAGGAAAGTAAGTCACCTGTTTAGTTCACAAGCAAAAGGAAATACATGTTAAAACCGGGAATTGAATTCAGGCCCTCTTAGCTCCAGAGCTCAGACATCCAGCCCAGCTGACTCCCTGTGCCGCTCCCGAGGCCTTTAATGCAGGGTTGTGTGTGTCAGAGCCCTGTCGTATCTTTGGACCTCAAAAGTATCTGGGCAAAGCGAAGCCCCTGTTCTGTTCTGGTTGTGAGAGGCGCCTCAGTGATTCCACGCCAGCTCCTGAAAATGAACCTTTGCATTTGACCCCTTCTGGCTTAAATGTCCTAACCTATTTCAAAAGAAGAAGAAGAAGCAGAGCAGAACCAATAGCTCATGGTGAATGCACAAAAACACAGTATGACCCAGAAAATACAAAATATTCAGGGCAGCAGGCTGTTCTTGAGAAATAAGCGTGGGGAAGTGGGAGAAGTGGCCCCGCTCCAGGAAGCCAGCTGGGAGCGGGATTGAAGAGGTGAGGGATGGACAAGCCCGTGGGCCTGCCCGGTGTTCCTGAAGGATTATAATAGAAGTTCAAATCAGGACCGCAAAGTGGGTCATTGGGGTGAATGAGAAGGACAGAGGGGAAGTAACAGAAGTCTGGCAGTGGGTCCAATCTAGCCCCAGCCCACAATGATTCTGTTTAGTCCATTACCTCACTGTTTATGGAGCCCTGCCGTGTTCCAGACACTGTCACTGATACTGTGGACACAGAACTGAACAAGACAGATACCGCTCTTGCCTTCAGGGAGCATAGCAGCTCATTATTGCCATGTAAAAATGCACTTAAAACACAAATGCACTTTCAACACAATAACTTGAAAATCTCATACTGGAAATTGAGGCAGGCTCATGTGGACAGTCCCAGCTCAGCGAGCTCCCTCACACATGCGTGTTCACCATCTGGATGTTCCTAGATCCGGTGCATCTTGGATGTCCTTATGCACAGTGCTGGTGGTTGGTGAGCTGTCAGATGGGGCAATGTGACAGCAGTGACCGAGCCACAGTTTCTCATCATCAGAGCGATGTGGGTTTGTCAATGGTGGTAACAGTCCCACAGGAGCAAGCAGAAGCTCACGAAGTCTCTTGGGCCCTAGGCTCAAAAAAGCTATTTCACCTGCAGGCCAGTCCAGAGTGAAGAGGACTGGAAATAGATTCTATCTCACAAGGGGAGAAGCTCAGGAATGGAGCACTTTCCAAGTGGCAGTTTTTCCACTGATCGGGAGTAGCGTATGTGTACACCAAGGGAAGCAATGCAGTTCTACCAATCTCGCTAAGTCTGTTTAGAGACAACCGTTGATATCTGCTCAGGTTCTTCACCCTCCGCCTTGGTGTCTGATCACTCTGGCCTTCTGTCGGCAAGAATCCCCCACCAGCCCTGGCGTTTTCTCTGAGCAATTGTTCATCCACTTGTTCCCCCATCCTGCTCTTTGGCTATGAATCTCCAACTTGTCTTTGCCATCTTCGGAATTGAGCCTGGTTCTGCACTGAAGTCTTTTTCACTCCATTGCAACAGTTGCTGAATAAAATTATTTTTGCTGGAATATTCTGCTTTCCTACTTTTCAGCTCGGGTTTTCTTTGACAGGAGGGTCCTCCCTAACCATCTCCCCTGAAGTGGGGGAGAAACTTGGTTTCCCCTCACCAGACTTGAAGCCTCTAGGGATTGAGCTGTGCTTTGTAGACTCTCTGTAGTACCAAGAATCAATTTGCATGGAGGCCTGGAACACATGCAGGTAAGACTTGGGAGCAGGGGGCACACTGGTGGCCATGGAGGGAGGTGTGCGGCTGCATGTGGACCCCTTGTGAAGCCAGCTTGGGGCCACAGTAGATGCCAACAAGAGCATCTTGGGAAAAATGGTGCAGAATGGCCAGAAGCGGAGCAGAACTGGCAGATACCCAGGCATGGGAGAGAGGTGTTCACTGAAGGATGCTGCACAGGGACAGAGCTGGCGGATCAGGTGGGTGGTTGTGAAGCACGAGAGGTCGAGAAGCACGTGTCAGGGAGCACAGGACGCAGAGGGAAAAGGCCATCAGACCCCTACCCACCCTCCCTGGAACCCTCCAGTTCTAAAACTGGTTGGAAACGAGTGCTCAAGCAGTCATCCTGTGCAGATCTATAAATTGTACATGTACTGGGCTGCAAACTGTATTGACCGAAATGACCCTCCTTAGGAAAAAGGTAAGGATAGGAATATTTGTTGTCAGAGTAACCTGGAAACAAAGGACTCTGTCTGAAATTTTTACTCAGAGGCAGAAAAGTAGTCCACAGAGTGTTTTGGGTGGGGATGGGAATGGGCCCCTTAGCCTCGCACCAACCTTCTTGAATCTCATTGCTGTGAATGTGTTACACAGACAGGATTCTGTGTTTTCTGATTTTGATTTCTGCTCTCATACTTTTGTTTTGGAGGAAGAAAGTGGAGACTTTACAGATTTAAATGTCCTGTTCACGAAGTCAGAATAAGGGGTCGAGCAGTGACAAATCCAGATGACCCTCAGCACTGACCACTAACCCCTCCTTCCCTTTGGTGGCTTAGCAAAAGGCTGGATCAACAGGCCAGAGGGAGCTCAAGGGAAGAACAGCTTGAAACTGGGGTATCTGGGCTTTCCAGCTCTAACCAACCCTGGGTATTGTCCTTGACACAAGGTCACCTAACCAGCCCCTCCCTGTCTATAGAAATGTGGGGCCGTGTGAGGGTCCTTTCCTGGGCTTCTCCCTGGTGCCTGCAGTCAGGCTGTGCCCAACTTAAGCACACTGACCTGAGAACTCAAGATACTGTGAGTGTCCTGCTCCTTGAGCCATAAGTCACTTGACCTGCTACCCGAATTTATGTTTATCCTTTAGCCTGCATGTGTCTGGGCCTCTTTATAGGAGAGTTGTGAAGAGGAGAGTCACAGCCTGGATGGCCATTGGGTAAAATCCACACCTGGTTCACGAAGCCCCAGATGATGCTATGGTGTTGGCACAGTATGTGTCGGGCACTGGTACAAAGAAGGGGGCAAGGGGCCCTAGAGCCTTCAAAACAGATGGAGGAATAAGAGAGCTATAGCAGCGTGTGGGACAAAATCTTCATGTCCTGCTTGGACAGGAGAAGGGCTCATATTTTAGAGCCTCTCCAACAGGCTTTGAGAAAAATAAAAAATGAGAGAGAGACTTTTTCCATGGCCAATAAATTCAATTACAGTCTTCTGTTCCCCAAGGTTTCTGGTTATTTGTGCTCACATCCTACTTGGCCCTGGGTCCACTGCATCCCTGAGGTCAGGATGAGTCCACAGGGGGTTTAACAAGTGTGTATCTGCCCATCTAGGAACGTGGGAAATGCACAGCAGAGCAGGAATGGAATCTAGAAGTGACTTGTCAAAGCCCTTCATTTCACAGATGAAGAAACTGAGACACAGAATGAGTTTTGCTCAATTTCTACTTGAGTCTCTCATTTGGATGATCTGATTAGAGAAAACAAAAAGGAAGGCGAGGTCTTGGAAGTTTGGGAAGTTCAAGTTCAAGGCCTTATTTGATGAGTTTTATTCTCAGACTACCACTTGACATGTTTTCTAGAAATGCAACTTCCTAGTGAGTTACAAAAAGTGCACACACGTGGGACTCTCGTTGCCTCTACAGGGCAGGAAGGACCAAAGACTCTTCTCTCACATTAACAACCCATCGTTTCTTCCAGACACATTTTTTCTTGGCTCTCCCTGGTAGCTCAGGCTGGCTCCAGCCAAACCCCCCACCCCACCCCATCCTTTTCTCTGTTTCCCATTCTCAGGTGTCAACTGCATTGGTTTTTCTCTGAATCTCAAGACCCAGGAAGCATAAGCACCATGGCTTCCTGGCAGGTTGTCTTTAGGCTTATAAATTCCTTAAGTGTAATCACCTTGCTATCGTTCAGGTGTTTCTCCTTTCCAAAGCTTATTTTGAATCTTGGGCCCCAGTGTTGCAGTGTTGGGAGGTGGGGCCTCCTGAAAGGTCAGTGGGGTGGAGTGCTCAGGACTGGATTACTCTCTTTACCACAGCACTGGGTTAGTTATGGAGAGAGCAGGCTGTTATAAAGTGGGCCTGGCACATGGCGCTTTCTTTATTTCACACGTGCTTGCTTACCCTGAAAATGGGCAGGTTTTCAGCCCGCCTCCCTCCCCCCAGAGTCCACTGGGGGAATGCCCACCTTCCTCCTCCTCTCTCCCTGCAGAGTCAACCCTGGGAACTGGACAAGCTCCCAGGTTGACTCCCTCCTCCTCCTTCCCCCTCAGAGGCGAAATAAGGAAACACGGAAAAGTCCCAAGTTCAGGTGAACAATGGTGGGAATTTACCCAGATTGTAACCCCCAAGCTGTAACCCCCCTGCCCTGGCTAACCAGCCGTGTCTTGCTTCTGTGATATGCTTGCTCAAAAATTATATAAGGCAGCCTAAGGCAGCTGTCTGTCTCAGAGCAGCAGTGCCCTGCGCAGCTTCAATAAATCTCCAATTGAATTGCACTTAAGAGGGTCTGAGTCTATACTTCCGGGTTGCAGGGGTAGAACTGCCTTCGCTTTTCTACTATCTTATGACACAGTACAAAAGCCCATGCCAGAAACTGCCACCCTGCCCTGCCCTTGGACTTCCCAGCCTCCAGAACCATGAGGAAATAAACTATTGTCCATATAAATTATCTAGTCTCAGGAATTCCATTATAGCAACACCAAACAGACTAACACACCACTTTAAGGGAACAAAGGACATGTTTTGATAAGGTTTAGCACCTTTCTCTGTCAACTTTAGTTTGTTTTCTGCATCAGCACTGTGGTCAGTGCTCCCTGGACTGGGTTACCTGGCAGGCACTTTTATGAATGCTGTTTTCCCTCAGAAACCACACCCAGAATGGTTGAGCAGGTGTGTGGCATTTTGGATTTTCTGCTATGAAATATTCTACCAGGGCCCAGCAAAAGCTTACAATTTTGTTACAATGAAAAGATCATACCTACCACATAGTTAAGTACAAGGAGAATAGATGCCTAATGGAGGATTTAAGGCAAACAGGTAATCTTATAAATGCAAAATACTGCCAAGTTTGTCTCCCAGACCTTTTCCACAGGTTGGTTACTTGGGGTCACACTCTATTTTGCCCTGGGCCCAAGGCCAAGGTAGTGTTTACTCATGTAAGCCATAGAGATTGCTTCAGCCACACTTGCTTTCCCTGTCTGTAAATAGGGAATACTAGCTCACCTCTGACCCTGCTCCCGGGGCCCACTTCTTTCTTTCTTTCTTTATTTTTGCAGGTTTTGGCTGGGACTCTGTTTGAACCCACCACCTCCGGCATATGGGGTGGAGCCCTACTCCTTTGAGCCACAGGCACCACCCCCAGGACCCATAACCTTAGTGACTATTTTGCACCATTTTGCCTTGCGCTATCTCAAAGGGCACAAGCAAAAATACTTGTCTAACAAAACACATTACTGACACCACATTTATGCTGTGCTTTCTGGCTTCCAAGTCACTTAATGTCCTCTGTTTCCTTTGATTCTTGCAAGAACTTTTTGTTAGGAAAGGAATCATGATCTTCTTTTCATTTCCTGGATGAAAAGGTAAATTGTTTAGCACTTAAGTGATTTTTCCAAGGTTAATTTAAAGGAGACAGTAAAGCCGGGGCTTGGATATGGTTTCCTCTGTGTCTAATTCCTCTGATCTTTCCTCAGGGTCATTATCATTTTGGCCCCTCATATCTATGGCATCACCAGTGGCTTCAGAACACAGTCCATTTCTTCTCACTTTCTCCTTTCCTAATGAGGTCACCCCCGAGGAACAGCGCAGAGGCGGTGTTTGACTGGGGAGATGGTGACGCCCATTCTGCATTTTGGGCTCAGCTTCTCATTGTCTGGGGGCCTGAAGGTAAATTTTTGCATGAGGGAAGTGAAGAAAATAAACAGCTCAGTCCTGGCCAACTGTTCTCCAAGGCAAGCCCGCTTTCCTGAAAGACAAAATCAAAGGATGAGTTATCCTCCAGGGTGGCCTTGGTGCCCAGCAGGGACTGGGAGCCTCACCCACTGCCTGTAAGACCTGAGCAGAGCAACACTTGGCTTCACCCAAGCACAGAGTGAGATGCCTGCAGGGCGCAGGGCGCAGGCAGGTGAGGTTCTGGGGTGACACTGTAGGTGGGGACCACAGAACTGGAAGACTGGGGTGACCTAGAAAGTGGGGGTTTAGCTTACGGGCTTTAAAACCCATTTAACAAACAGTAAGACAAAAAATAGACA
>CAUYQV010185506.1:0-15639 GCA_963574575.1 Galagoides demidoff
TGTTGTTTCAATTGTTGTTTTAACTGGCCCAGGCCAGGTTAGAACCTGCCAGCCTCAGTGTATGTGGCCAGCACCCTACCCACTGAGCTACAGGTGCCACCCATGTGTCCTAAAAGAAGGAAGGAAGGAAGGAGAAAGAAAGGGAAAAGGAGGAAAGGAAGGAAGGACGGGGGGGGGGGGGAGGGAGAGAGGGAAGGAAGGGAAGGAAGGAAGAAGGAAAAAAGGAAAGAAAGAGAGAGAAAGGAAATAAGAAAGGAAAAGAAAGGAAGAAAGAGAGAGAAGAGAAGAGAAGAGAAGAGAAGAGAAGAGAAGAGAAGAGAAGAGAAGAGAAGAGAAACAGTGTGGAGTTCCCTCACTGGGAAGATGGGATGTGCACAGGAAGAAAGATAATTGGCAAGAAAGAGTGACCCAGGATATAAATGGTCTAGGAACTCAGAAAAGGTAGTGAGCCTTCAGCCTTGTGTAAGGTCATGACGGAGGTGAGATTTGTCAAGGAAAAGTTGGAAAAGTTTTGGCTCAATACAAAAGAACAGAAAGGAGTGAACAGAGGTGCTCCATGAAAGGCCAAAAATTAATGTTTGAGGAGAAGGAGCAGGGTTGGCTGGCTGGAGGGAGGATTCATGGGGGAAGCTACTATATCTATTGACATTTACTCTGTGCTTGGCACATTATTTTAAAGTCATTTACTCCTCTTGCAAGTTGAACTTGAGAATGTCCAAGAAGAGAGGGACTCCTTGCCCTCTACCCAGGCAGGACTAGGCACTCAGTTCAGGATCCATCAGAGTTATGGGACTTCCTGTGCTAGGAGGTGAGGGGGCTGCTCTATCCCGGAGGCGGCTCTCAGTCCCTCATATTTACACAGGGCTTTCAGCCTCCAGAATATTTTCCACACAAGTTCTCTTGTTGGATCTCACAATAACCCCATGACGTAAGTAGAGCAGATGAGGAAATGAATCTCAGACAACTGAAGAGACTTGCCTAAGGTCATGCAGTAAGTGGGTGGCAGAGTTGGGACATGAACCTGGGTCTCTTGCCTCCAGCCCCAGGCTCTTTCCACTGAAATATCTTGTTTGAGGCTGTAAGGTTTACCTCAGGACACCATAACCAGGCTTGGATTAGGCACCCCAGTTGACAAGCCCACCTGCTTCCCTCAAGGTCTCTCCTCTCATGATGCGGCAGCCCCTGGATGGGCTGGAGATGGCTAGTAATGAGATCTCTTTCCCAAATGCAGCTTTTCCTCAATCCAGCTGAAGTTTTGTCTTAGTTAAAGCTCTTTAAGTAAGAGGAACCCACTTACACTGGCATTAATAAAGGGTCAATTGACAATGAAGATTTAGCAGTATCCTAGGACACCATAGGGAATTTAACTTGGCCTGGAAGGGACTGAGGAAGGGAAACAAACAAGACCACTTCTCTCTCAGGCTACTTCTGTTTCCCCTGTGCCTATATGCCTTATTATGTCTCTGGATCTGAGCACTTGGAGGAAAAGAGTGGTCCATACCTTCTGAGTTGTCTTGAGCTCAGTTCCAGGACCTCTTAGTTCCAGGTGTGCTCCTATACACTCGGCTAAGGCAGAAGGCCAGAACTCCAGAAAACAAACATGGCCCCAAGGAGATATCTCAGAAGTGGCTCCTACAAGGTTCAACTGGTCTTTAAGTCAAAGAAGGCTTGTCTCCTTTTCTTTCTCCTTCTGCTGCTGCCCAAATGTAGGTGCTAGACATCAACCAGGCAGACGCAGGGACCCTGCCCCTGGACTCATCCCAGAAGGTACAGGAGGCTTTGACATGTGAGCTGAGTAGGACTGAGTTTGCGGAGTCCCTGGGCCTCAAGCCCCAGGACATGTTTGTGGAGTCCATGTTCTCTCTCGCTGACAAGGATGGCAATGGCTACCTGTCATTTCGGGAGTTTCTGGACATCCTGGTGGTTTTTATGAAAGGTGAGGAAGGAGGGAATAATCATCCAGATGGGGGGGGGCTGGACAGGGGCTGGGGATTGAGGCTTGGAGTGTGGCTAACCTGCTGGAAGTGGGGAAGGAGTGGGGCCAGGTCTCCAGACATGGCAGACATCTAGGAGTGTCCAGGCAGGGGTCAGGAAGCAAAGTGACCTCTTTCTGTGTCCAGCAAAGGGTCATCACATGGGTGCAAGGTCCTTTCTGGCTGGACTGGGGGTTGGGACAAGGGTTCTTCTCATGGAGTCCTCCTTCCTCTAGGCTCCCCTGAGGAGAAGTCCCGCCTTATGTTCCGCATGTATGACTTTGATGGGAATGGTCTCATTTCCAAGGACGAGTTCATCAGGATGCTAAGGTTGGTCTCTGGGACAGCCAGGAGAGTAGGCCAGGGCAGGTACTGCCTGGGAAAAGAGGTGGGACATGAAGAGAGCAGGAGTATAAAGGTAAGCAAGGGCCTTGTCCTTACCCATATAACCAGAGACTATTATAATTAGTAGGGAGCTTGGGGTTTGACCATTCAGGGCCCTTCCATGTAGTGCTGAAGGCTTGCTTATTGGATGGTCAGTAAACCTGATGGCACCCCTGTCCCAATCCCAGGTCCTTCATTGAGATCTCCAACAATTGCCTGTCCAAGGCCCAGCTGGCTGAGGTGGTGGAGTCTATGTTCCGGGAGTCAGGCTTCCAGGACAAGGAGGAGCTGACATGGGAGGACTTCCACTTCATGCTGCGGGACCATGACACAGATCTCCGCTTCACTCAGCTCTGCGTCAAAGGTGGGGTTGCTGGATGGGCAGGGCTGACTCACCCATTAGGCATAGTAGGCATCATGCCCACATACTTCTAGGTGCTCACAGAAACGTTTTCACTTCTTTTAAAATCAAAAGAACAAAGGAATATAATAATAATGAATATGTAATTTTGTATCCAACCTGGATCATATTTTTTATGGCAATAATTATAAAACATATTTTTTATTTTTATGAAGGCAGGATCCCAAGCAAGCAAATGTGCCTAGGGCCTATGAAAGTCATAATGCAGCCCTGCCAGTGGGGTGGGTAGTGTCAGGATAGGGTAGGGGATGGAGGCTGGAACTCAGCTGTCCCTGGAGCCCTGCCAAAACTCTCTGTGCCTGGTGCCTAGGCCAGAGGGAAGACAGTATCCTCCTCAACAGGGGGCATCTGGTTGTAGGGGTGGGGTGACATCTTTTGGATTATTTTGCCACTGTATGTGTGGCTAAGTGCTCAGTAAATGTTTGCTGAGTACACGAAGACCCAATACTGTTTTCCTTTTCCCTACTTCCTGCCTGACTTGTATCTAACTTGAGTGGGTGAGGACTGGCCTCAGAGTGAAAAGGGGGCCTGGGGACCAGGAGGGGGTCTCTCTGTGGCCTCTTATGAGCTGTTATGGTGTCTTCTCAGCTTAGATTCGTACTAGTACATGTTGAGACCAAACCCAGTCCCTCCCAGGATTATAAGCAGGGGTGGGCTAAGTGGCCTCAATGCCAAGAGGGGCAAGTTAGACAAGATGCAGGTGAGCCTCTGGCCAGAGCTTCCCCCTGGGGGGTAGGGAGAGTTGGTGGAGAGGAGGCCCAGCGTACTTCATCTTTCCCAGGCAGCCAGGACAGCAGGCAACTTGGGAGGTGCCTGGAAATGAGCCCAGACCACAGAGTCCCAGGGACATCCAGCTCCTGGGATGGAGGGTAGGACCAGGCTTGGGGATTGAGGATTAAGTAGAAAGTTGACATTAAGTGTTGTTTTATTTTACTTTTAAATGTTATTGTACTTTATTGTTTCCTCCGGATTTTATTTTGAAAGATTTTAAATCTACAAAAAAGGAACAAGAATAGTACAAAGAAACATCCCATCACCTTTCACCTAGATTTGCTGTTTGTTACCATTTTGCCACATTTGCTGTCTGCTAAACCATTTGAGAGTGTCTATACTCTATTTTAAATACTCTGATTTCGTTTAGTTCAGCTTACTTACTTTTGGCTTTGGCTATAGACCAGGGTTGTCTTTAGGCTTGCTTCCAGCACTTGGAAGTTATCTGGAGAAATCTTTCTGGGCTTCCTGGAAGAACCTGGATTTGCACCTCAGTCCTGCCCTGCCCTCAGTGCTCAGTCCAGACAGGAACAATGGGGTGGCTCCTGGGAGGGTCCCTGTAATATCTTATTATTAAGATTTTCAAACACAGAAAAGTAGAAAGAATTTTAGCATGATTCCCATATATCTACCACCTAAATTCTATATTCAACTCTTAGAGGTTTTAAGCTGAATGATCTTAAGCAGAGTTTTTGTGACAGAATTGGCTTAGCAGGCAGGTTACATACAGTTCCTAAATTCTACTCCTATAAGCCTGATTTCAGTCCCAAGGGTGGGAATTAAGGTAGATACCTTATTAGAGAAGCTAAAACTTCATTTTAAGCTTTCTCCCTGCCCAACCATGGCTGACTCCAGCTTCCACTGGGGTAAGGGCTACAGCTGGGGCACACACAGGCAGAACATCCACTGGGCTGAGACCCTGTACAGTGTCTGAACATGAGAAGGTGGTGGGGGGTGTTTGGCATGTGGGCTCTGAGGGCTTCCTAGCCCGGCTTTGTGTTGCAGGAGTGGAAGTGCCTGAAGTCATCAAGGACCTCTGCCGGAGAGCCTCCTACGTCAGTCCGGAGAAGATCTGGTAATACCCTATCTGAGAATGTTGAAAGGAGTGGAAGGGAGTTGTCATTTTTCTCTCTAGAACTACAGGGATCAGGGCCACCACTGGCCTATGCAATGCCTTCATACAAATTAGAAAAAAGATACCCCCTTTACTCTAGGCAGAGAAAACCCTGTGCCAGGACAAGCAGAGAGGCCGTTGGATTTCAGCACTCACTCACTGCCTGGGCCACATGCCCTGTTGAAGGATACAGGCATATACAGTGTCCTCTGGTGGCTCAGCCACCAGATATGGCTCACTCTTTCATGGCCCCTCTAAGAACTCTGATCCTTCCTTGGCACAGTGGGTTTGGTGCCAGGCCAGGGAGAGGCAGCAGAGGATCAAGTGGGATAACCACTTGATTAGGGTTATCCCACTTGATCCACTGCCAAGGTCCTATCTCTTGCCTTTTCTGTCCTAGTCCTTCTCCCAGAGTGAGAGCCCGCTGCTCCCGCAGTGATGTCCAGACTGAGTGGACGCCACAGAGACTGCAGTGCCCCATGGACACAGACCCTCCCCAGGAGATTCGGCGGAGGTTTGGCAAAAAGTAAGCCTGCTCTTTCCCTTAAACCAGGGCAGTTCATCCATTCCTTTGGCATACACACATCTATTACTTGGAACATTTGCACCTCCATGCTAAGGCTGGATAATGATAATTACAGTGTGGTGTCCCACTGATGAACATTATAATAGTGGTAAGAGCAATGAGCTTCAGAACTCAAGGAACTGTCTCCTCTGCCTGGGAGGTCACAGACGCCTTCATGGAGGAGGTGTCCCTTGAGTCTCCAGTAAAGGCTGATATGGTTGCCCAGTGGGAGTTTATTTTTATTTATTTATTTATTTTGCAGGGTTTTTTTGGCCGAGGCTGGGTTTGAACCCGCCACCTCTGGCATATGGGGCCAGTGCCTTACTCCTTTGAGCCACAGGCGCTGCCCCGCCCAGTGGGAGTTTAGAGCTACCGACTGAGAGAAGAGGGACTGTCTACACTGGGGCGCTGGGGAATGCATTTATTGGGGGGTGAAATGACCACTTAGCAGGCCGTCCCTGCGCGCACAGTTTGCTTATTAAGTGCAGCATAGCCCTCAGGTCTGAACCCCGCTTCAGTGAGTCACTGGATGTCCCTTCCTTGGAAGCGGTGCCCTTCCCCCGCTGCTCTGTGGATCCCCTCCGGGAAGCAGGGCTCTACTAGCTCTAGGTCCGATGGGAGCCCAAGGCTAAGGCTTCCCGTCTGCCAGGGTGACATCGTTCCAGCCCCTGCTGTTCACTGAGGCACACCGAGAGAAGTTTCAACGCAGCCGTCGCCACCAGACTGTGCAGCAATTCAAGCGTTTCATCGAGAACTACCGACGCCACATAGGTTGCGTGGCCGTGTTCTACGCCATAGCTGGAGGGCTGTTCCTGGAAAGGGCCTACTGTGAGTGACTTTGCTTATTGTAAGCCCAGGGGATACGCATAGTCCTGGGGGTAGGGTTTATTGTGAATGCCGGGCATCGAGGGGCGGGGTTTCGACGAGTGACGGCCCTGGGCGGGGCCTACGGTGGGCTCTGGCCACCAGGTGAGGGGCGCCTGCCAGACGGAAGACTGTGTTGGGCAGGCCTGCTGTGAGTGGCAACAGCTGGGACCGCAGTAGATGCCCCGCGTGCTTGACCCCTGCACTAATCCTCCCTGGCCCACCTGGGTCCCCTCCGCAGACTACGCCTTTGCGGCACACCACATGGGCATCACAGACACCACCCGTGTGGGTATCATCCTGTCGCGGGGCACGGCGGCCAGCATCTCTTTTATGTTCTCCTACATCTTGCTTACCATGTGCCGCAACCTCATCACGTTCCTGCGAGAGACCTTCCTCAACCGCTACGTGCCCTTCGACGCTGCCGTGGACTTTCATCGCCTCATTGCCTCCACTGCCATCGTCCTCACAGGCAGGCCCTAGGTGTCCCGGGGATTCTCTGTGTCCTCTCCCTGCTGGCTCCCCCCTCCTCCCCCGCCTGTACTTACCTTTAATATGAGTCTTGGATATCCTTCTTAAAGGAGGCCATAGACAGCAGACCAGGGCTATGGTGTGAAGTAAGCCCCACACTGCCCCACGGTGCCTCTTCCCAGACTGGCCAGGGCATCTCACCAGCCTATAGCTGACAAGTTGCTAACACCCTAGAATGACTGCAGATAACATTTTTCCCGGTGTTTATGTTTTGAAATATGTCTCTGTGACAGAAACCAAAGAATGAACTTCTAAGGTCTAATTTCTGACCCATATGGTTGTGTTATGGATGGTGTGTACAGGGGAGACCAGGAAAGTGATTAGAGGTCAGAAGCTCAGCTCCCTAGGTTTTCTTCAGGCCCTGAACCCCATCTGACCAGGGTCCTCCATCTTGAGCCAAATGAGTTGAGCACCCACACTGGGCTCACCACCCATCTGCTCTTCCTTAGTCTTGCACAGTGCCGGCCACGTGGTGAATGTGTTCCTGTTCTCCATCAGTCCACTCAGTATCCTCTCCTGCCTCTTCCCTGGCCTCTTCCACGATGATGGGTGAGTGTATGTGTGTGCATGGTAGAAGGATTCCTTGCATGTGGAAAGAAACAAATTCCCTTGGCTCAGAAGAGAGTGTCACCTTCCAGGTTATGAGGCAGACAGTGTCTGGCCTGAGGCCCCAACCCCAAGTCAGCATAAGGGGAGACTGGTAGCTAGGTTGGGGTGCCTCCCCTAGAGGGTCCTCTCTGGAAGTCCCAGAGATCTCCTCTCAGAGTGCTTTTTTGCTTCCACACAGGTCTGAGTTCCCCCAGAAGTATTACTGGTGGTTCTTCCAGACTGTTCCAGGTGAGAGCCCTCCCTGCTCCGTGAATTTCTGGGCCTGACACTGAGCTCAAGACTCTAGATTCTGTCTGCCGTGCAGCAGCCCAGACATTCACTCAGCTCTCACAGTGAGCCAGGCTCTGCCCTCTGGCCCTGAGGACACTCCTGGGCAGTAGGAAACTTAGGCTCTTCTGCATTCCACCCTCTTCCCAGGAGCTTAGCTGGTTTCTGTCCTACTCTGGACTATTTCCAGTGTAATGGGAGTGGACCCCCTTGCCCCAACTACTATGACAGTAGCTTTGAAGAATGCTTTGAGGAACACTGTATCCCAGCTGCATGGGGGAGGGATCTTAATCAGTCCAGACAGAGGCATCCACTCCCTGTAGTATGTCTTGACAAAGGCCGTTTAGGGACATATTCCTAACTCCCTATAATCACCCATTTTAGAGCTGTTAGCTGTGAATTTGTTCAAACTTTTCTTGAACCTATTTATATTTTCAGTCTGTTCCCTCCTTGAGGTAACACAGTTTCTATGCTAGCTCCTCTCTGTGAAGGAGAGGGTTTTTATTTATTTATTTTTAATCCTAAAACGATCTGCTTTGAACTTCAGAGGGTGCTTGCTAATTCCTGCACACTGGGGTTTAGTGGATAAGGCTGTGTTGATGCTCTCTTCTCTGTTCAGGACTTTATAGGCTTTGGTTAGATCCCTTCTTAACCTTTGCTTTTTCATACTGCTGAGCTCTAATCTTCCTAATTTCTGCCTCTCTCCTCCTTGATCATTCTCTCTTCCCATACTGCCCTGACTGCAGTTCTGTCTTCCTGTATATCTACAGCTGCCTGGGATCCCCTGATGAGGAGGGGCATTCCACCAACTCTGAGCTGTACTATGGGGCTCTGGTGATAGCAGGGACAGTGTGGCCCCATCCAATCGCTAAGAGTGCCGGTGCTCATGCTGTGTTCTGTGGCAGCAAGTGGAGCAGTGCAGGGACCAAGTTTTGACTCCATGAGGGCAAAGCCTACAATTCCCAGTGTTTGGCCCAGAGTGGATACTCTGTGAGTTCATTTATTCAGCACACATTTATATAAGGACCACAGTGTTCCAGGCCCCACACTAGGCACTGGGATTCAGTGGTGAACTAGCCTAGCCCTGTCCCTGTTCTTGTGGACCTGAAAGTCACCTGAGAAGGTGACAGACACAAAACAAATGATGATATGGGTAAAAAATATCCATGGTGACAAGGGCTATAAAGGATGAATAGGGTCTATTGAAATAAAGGTACCTATGATCAGCAGTGTTGGGGGGAGAGAAAAAGAGAAGGAGTCTGGGATTTTCTTGTACCCAGTTTGGGCAATGGAATGGAGAGGGGAGATGCCTCACAACAGGTTCCTCTGCAACGCACTGCTCCTCTGTCCTCCACCCCCTTGTTTACTTTGCAGGCCTCACAGGGGTTGTGCTGCTCCTGGTCCTGGCCATCATGTACGTCTTCGCCTCCCACCACTTCCGCCGCCGCAGTTTCCGGGGCTTCTGGCTGACCCACCACCTCTACATCCTACTCTATGTCCTGGTGAGGAATTCTGGCTGTGAGTCAGGCCAACAGGGTATGGATAGAATGTTTCCAGGGAGCCAGTGAGGGTTGAAACCTTCCTTCTCCATCCTCTTAGCCATTTCGAATATCCTCTTCACCTCTTGGCATCCCTGTTTGAAGATGGGGATTATAGTATGGGGCTCTCCTATAGTCTGACCCCAACATGCAGCACTTGGGAGACTGCCTCCCTGGTGTGGATTTTGCAGTAGCCATCCTACCAGCCTGATCTATATCCTTGCAGACACCCCTACATCACTTCTGCCCAGCCAATCTTTCCCAACTTTGGATGGCTGGTGTTTTGTTTTGTTTTGTTTTGTTTTTTTGAGACAGAGCCGTAAGCTATTGCCCTGGGTAGAGTGCCATAGCATCACAGCTCACAGCAACCTCCAGTTCCTGGGCTCAGGCAATTCTCTTGCCTCCGCCTCCCAAGTACCTGGGACTACAGGCGCCCACCACAACGCCTGGCTATTCTTTGGTTGAAGCTGTCATTGTTTGGCAGGCCCAGGCTGGATTCAAACCCTCTAGCTCAGAAACAGTAGGAGGGTCTGTTTCTGTGTATATGTATGGCTGGTGCCTTAGCTGCTTGAGCCACAGGTGCTAAGCCTGAATGGCTGGTTTTGACTCCTGGGTAGACTGCCTACACCCAGAAGACCATTATCCTTTTTAGGGAAACTTATTTTAAATGTACTTTGCCCCCTTTGTTCCAATCTTATCTTGGGGGGCATTAGCCATACCACCCAGCTAAGTGCTATCTATACAGTAGATGAGCTTTTTCAAAATGTCTTCAGTTGGATTGCTGATAAAATGGCTTTTTAAGACTTTACCTATTTCTTTCTTTTTAACCATGGCTGCTACCTGCCTTCCTTCTCATTCCCATCTGCTCCTATTCCCTTCGCCCTCCCCTGGGTCTCTCAACCTGAACTGACTCTGACTGTCCTTGTGTTGTGGCCTCATGAACACAGGCAGCTCCCTAGGTTTAGCCATGTTGGTTTGGCTGTCAGCATTCAAGGAGCCCAGAGCCCATATGGCTGCCCTCTTGATTTCCAGGCAGAACTTTACACAGGCATCTCCTTTGTCCTGAGACAAAGAAAGGTGTACCTTTGCCTTAGTCAGGCTGGCTCCCGCCTCCTCTCTGGTGTCCTCTTGAGAAGTAGGAGAGTCTGTTTCATCTTGTTTGTGGCTTAGCATTTCATGTTTCTGAAGATGATTACTCAGCTTTGGCTTAGGATGTTTTCTAGAACTGATGATGTTTTTTTTTTCCAAAGAAATCTCCCCCTTTTTTGAAAGCTATGGCTAATTTACCCCTTCCTCCTCACTTTCCCAGTAATGGGCAGAGACCTGGGCTACTACTTCTTTGGAGGTGGAGAAAAATGTTCTTTTTCTTTCCTAGTTTGGCTTCTTTGAACTTAGTGGGATACTAGGAAATGTTGCTATACTGGCTCCCTGAGACCAAGAGCCCTTTCTGATTTAGCTCTTGGTTGTGAGTATCACTGGGAAAGTGAGGAGCTCAGAGAGGTACAGCCCACTCTGCTGGGCAGTCCTCGCCTGGCATCTTGGGGGTATCATTCCTCAGGGCAGATCAGAGCAAAAGCATTCTTCTCCTTCCCATTTATCCCAGATGTGGCCATTGACTTCAGACAGAAAGAGAAGTTAATAAGAATCCCAGCGTAGAGCAGACCCTGGGAAGGATATCTAGGCTCCCAGTCCAGGCTACAGAGGGTGGGGCTAGCATAGCAGAGGCTGAGCTGGCTGGCTGCCCCACCACCCTGGCCCTTCAGCCAACCAGGAATCTGCTGCAGCTTTGTGGTTTTAAGACAAATGCCAACACAAAATGGGGTGTATAAGCAGAGGAGTGTGAGGTCACCCTAACATTGTATTCAGCCTGGTTGGGTCCTCAGAAAGCCATGAGCTCCACAATGAAAGAGGAATTTGGGGATAGCAGAACCAGTTAAGAGAAGAGCTCAGAGAAGTTTAAATATTTAAGTTAGTCTTGTGGGGAGAGTTTCAAGAATTTGGGAACACTAAGCTGGGGAAAGGCATTCCTGAAAGAAGGACCAGAGTTCAGTTTGACACAGATCTGTCTGGCCAGGTATGATGGCTCACACCTGTAATCCTAGCACTCTGGGAGGCCAAGGTGGGTAGATTGCTTAAGCTCAGGAGTTTGAGACTAACCTGAGCAAGAGCAAGATCTGTCTCTACTAAAAATAGAAAAATTAGCTGGGCATGATGGCGGGTGCCTGTCATCCCAGCTATTTGGGAGGCTAAGGCAAGAGGATCATTTGAGTCCAAAAGTTTGAGGTTGCTGTGAGCTGTAATGATGCCACAGCATTCTACTCAGTGCAACAGAGTGAAAACAAAACAAAACACATATCTGTTAAAGGTCTATAATGTACTAGCTCTGTGTGAGGCCTAGCAGTGGACAAGAAGACTTTAACCCCTACCCTCAGGGATTTAGGATTTGCTGCAGAGTTAAGTTCCACATGCATGAAATGATCAAAATGAGCATGCAATATAGGATTAATTGCTGAGCAGAGTGTTTCAAGCAGTAAGTTATAGGAGCTCATCGAAGGGAGTTTCATTTGGGCTAAACTGGTTAGGGTAGACTTCAGGGAGAAAATGGGACTTGGGCCAAGACTTTGGGAGGGCAGCTAAGCTTTGATAGGACAGAGTGGAAACTAAAGAGCAATCCAGGTAAAAGGAAGGGCATGGGGACTGGTGCAGAAATGGGAACGGACACTTGGGGCAGAGGGAACAGGCCTAGCTGTGGATGGCCACAGGGCACCAGGTGGTGGGAGAACATGCTGTGGCTCAGTGGAGAGGCCACCCCACATGGCAGAGCATAGAAAGAGAAGAGCAGTCTTGGGCAACACCTATCACTAGGGGTGGAAAAAGGAGTGGAGCCAGCAGTAGAGGCAGAAAGCAAGTGGCGTAAGAGGCAAAGAGGGAGAGCCAAAAAAGCAATACAGCCAAGGTGGGGTGGTCGCTAGTGCTGCAGGCTGTTAAGAGTGAAAGAGTGAATAGGGTCTGAAGGAAGCCCTGGGGGTTTGACTATTTATGAGGCTGGTGAGCCCTCAGGGGGCCAATCCTAGGGAGAGGTGAAGGAGGAAGCCAGATTTACCCAGACTCAGGAGCAAGCAAGTGGGAAGAATCAGGCTAATGTCTGCCCAAATTAGACAAACTTAGTAGGGAAAGGATGGGAGCTGGACGATACCTGTCAGCTATTTCATAGAAAGAGAAGACTAGTTAGGTGTTCTTAGCCTCCAAAAGGAGAATATTAAGAGGGAAACTCCATTCCCCAACAGTTAGGGAGTGTCTACCATGTGTCAGGCAGGAACTGCTAGCAGCTGGGAGGATAGTAGCAAACAATCCCTACCCCTTCAGTCCATTGGGGGAAACAACAGGAGACTTGTAAGTGAATGAGCAAGCACATAATTATGGATGATGACAAGTGTTCCAAGGGAATTAACAGGCAGAGGTGACAGAAAGGACTGAGGGAGGGCCTGAGGAGGTGGTGTTTCTGCTGAGACCTGAGAAATGAAATGGAGCTAGTCATGAGAATAACAGGGGAAAGCATTCCAGCAGGTGGAGAGGTCTTGACACAGAAAAGACTTGCCATGCTTGAGGACCAGAGAGGAGGAGGTGGCTAGTAGGCCGAGGTCAGACTGCAGCACTGAGGTGGAATGAATGGAAAGGTTACTTGAGATTTTTTAACCTGACATGATAAAATGAACTTTAAAAAGTCCCACTGGTGCCTTGAAGAGATGAGATTACAGTAGAGTAAGACCAGTGGAAGGTCTGCTTCCACTGGGAAGCTCCTGGATGAGTCAAGGTGAGAGGCAGTGTGGCTTGGTCTAGGGTGGCATCACAAGCAGGAAAATAGCCTCATTCCTCACGAAATGCTTTGGAGGATGGAGTTGGGAGTGGTGAGGTCTGGGAACCTGGAAGGAGCATGGTATGTAGTGAGGCTTAGTTGGCTATACCAATAGGGAAGGATGTGGGGTCTAAGGCCTGAGCTGGCCTAATACCCTGTTGTGGGTGCCACTGGGTCTGAGCTGAACTCTTTCCTCTATCCAGCTCATCATCCATGGCAGCTTTGCCTTGATTCAGCTGCCACGTTTCCACATCTTCTTCCTGGTCCCAGCACTCATCTATGGAGGGGACAAGCTGGTGAGCCTGAGCCGAAAGAAGGTGGAGATCAGTGTGGTGAAGGCGGAGCTGCTGCCCTCAGGTACCAGCCTGGAGGCTCTCAGGGGACCAATTTTGTGGCACTGAGGTTGCTGATAAGGCAGGGGCAGAGCCTGGACCAGGTAGTAGGGACACATGGAAGCTAGTAAGAGGAATCCTTTGCCAGAGGACCTCAGCCTTTCTCATCACAGAAAGCCCAGGCCAGGCTTCCCCTTACTCTACTGACCACACCCCCAGTGTTGCCCAGCCTTTCTCAGGGTTCTGGTAGGGGAGGCTTCCCTTGTCATATTCCAGAAGCAGAGCTGAGGCTGCAGGTGGGGAAGCTCTCTGGAGGACACATTGTTGCTAGGTTCAAGGCAGCAGCCTCTCGCCCACCATTTCTCCCTAGGAGTGACTTACCTGCGGTTCCAGCGGCCCCAGGGCTTTGAGTACAAGTCTGGGCAGTGGGTGCGGATTGCCTGTCTGGCTCTGGGGACCACTGAGTACCACCCCTTCACGCTGACCTCTGCACCCCATGAGGACACACTCAGCCTGCACATCCGGGCAGCAGGGCCCTGGACCACTCGCCTCAGGGAGATCTACTCACCCCCAATGGGTGACAGATGTGCCAAATACCCAAAGGTGCCTAGACCCAGGCCACATGTGCTACATATTCCCACATCCCCTTTGCAGGTTTTGGCTCTGCAGCGCCAGACTCCTGTGTTCTGCCCTGCCCTTCATCTGGAGACTGGTTGTTCCAGATAATGCCACAGCTCCACCTGGCCCTCCTCACTCCATAAATCTATATGCCTTTCCCTGCCTCTCATTTCTGGCTTCAAATCTGTAGTGGTGGCCAAGCTTAACTTAAACCCACTCCTCTCCCTACAGCTGTACCTTGATGGACCATTTGGAGAGGGCCACCAGGAGTGGCATAAATTTGAAGTGTCAGTGTTGGTGGGAGGGGGCATTGGGGTCACCCCTTTTGCCTCCATCCTGAAAGACCTGGTCTTCAAGTCATCAGTCAGCTGCCAAGTGTTCTGTAAGAAGGTGAGTAGCCCTCTTCCACAGCCCATAGGCCCTTCCTCCTGATCATGATAACACATGATATCATGTGTCTCTTTCTCCTGCCTCTGTTCCTGGCCTCTCAGGGCAAGTTGACCTGAAACTGAGGTTGGTGGCAGGTAGGGAGGTGTCAGGATATCTCCAGACACTGAAGGGTAGGATTGGTTGGCTGATGCCTCCAGGCTCCTGCCTAGTTTACAAAGACATCTTCCCTTAGTTATGGGGTGTTCCATGTAGGATTTGCTCCTGGGAATCCCTCTAGGCAGGGTTAGAGGGGGATAAGAAACACAGTTCCTCTTACAGGTCAGTACTTGGAGCATGTTGGGCTGGGAGAGGGAAGGGCATGCTTGGGGTGGGGCACATGTGAAACAGGCTCAGCTCCCAAGTGGAAGAGGAGGGGTAGGCAAGGCAGGGCCAATGGGCCAGGTTGAACCAAGAACACAGCCCAAGCCCTTAGGCCCCTCCACACTGGGCTCCTTCACCCCAACCTGGACCTGGTGGCAGGCCCCTGCTCGTCTCTGGGCCTGGCCTGTGAGTCAGGGATGCTGGAATGCAGCGGGCAGAGGCCCAGCCCACATGCTGTCAGCACTCAGAGGTGACAGCTCCCCTCCTCTCCTCTGCCTCTGCTTCTTAACCCAGACAGCCCTGCTTCTCCCTCTCAGAAGCTGGAGAGGGCTCCCCCCAGGACAGCTTCCACCCGCAGTCTCCCTTTGAGCCGTTCCCATCTGCCCCAGGCAGCTGGCTAGGTCTTGCCTGAGGCTATTCTGTGAAATGCCCCTTGGCCTCTAGGTCCTGGCAGCCTATGCAGGGCCCACTGGAGTGGTAGGACAGGTTTAACAAGCAAAAGCTGCTTTCTACTCAATAGACCCTCAGCTTTTTCCTTTTGCAGAGCCCTGGGTTATCTGTCACTTCCTCTTCTCAGTGCCCTGGATAACTTCATCTCTGGCCTCAGAGCCTGGCACTGTGGCCCACATACTCCATCTCGCTGGGCTGTCTGGGGAGGGGCAGGAGTTGGCTGAGGTCAGAAGAGTTCTGGTGGTACAGAAATCCCTGGGATCTAGGAAGACTGAGCTGAATGAGTCTTGAGCTCCAGCTGTGTATCCTGTCCCCAGATCTACTTCATCTGGGTGACGCGGACCCAGCGGCAGTTCGAGTGGCTGGCTGACATCATCAGGGAGGTAGAGGAGAATGACCACCAGGACCTGGTGTCTGTGCACATCTACATCACCCAGCTGGCTGAGAAGTTTGATCTCAGGACCACCATGCTGGTATGTCAGGGCTGGCCAGGCAGGGCAGGTGGGTCACCATCTGAACTTGGGAGTTGACCCTGGCTATATCTGGCTGGACTTTCTCCCATCCCTGTTCCCTAGTACATCTGTGAGCGGCACTTC
>CAUYQV010185512.1:0-15711 GCA_963574575.1 Galagoides demidoff
TCTCACTTTTTTGTTTTTTTTTTTGAAACAGAGCCTCAAGCCGTCCCCCTGGGTAGAGTGCTATGACATCACAGCTCACAGCAACCTCCAACTCCTGGGCTCAAGCAAGTCTCCTGCCTCAGCCTCCCAAGTAGCTGGGACCACAGGCGCCCGCCACAATGCCCGGCTATTTTTTGGTTGCAGCTGTCATTGTTGTTTGGTGGGCCTGGGCTGGATTTGAACCCACCACCTTAGGTGTATGTGGCTGGCGCCTTAGCCACTTGAACCACAGGCACCGAGCCCATCTTGTCTCACTTTGTGTGTATTGAAGCTAATTTAAAGAAATTAAACTGGGTAGTTAGCAGTAGAGTTTGAGAAATGCATGAAGGATGCAGTGTAAATGTCACTATCATTCCACTAGACTGGAAGCTCAAGGAAAGCAGGGACCCTGTCTGTTCACTACTGCCACCCACTAAATACCTGCTATAGGAATAAACAAACAAATCCCGTGTTTGTTCCCATAAAGCAAGAGAATGCAGAGGGGGAAAGCCAATTATTTTTGAAGTCTGTAGGAGTGTTGTACTTAATAAGGCCAAGGCATTTCATTACATCATTAAGAATATTTGAGTTCTTTTAGGTAGAAAATTAATATGGTTGTGTTAAAAGATTGTTTGAAATTCAGTCAGAGAGCTCCCCATATCTACATGATTGTGAGAACCAGTTGATACTTTCACTGAACTAACTGGCTTTGGACTAAATTAGGATGTTTTTGTTTTTGACAGTAAATCGCCTTTCCTTTACTGGGCACTATACATTTCAAAAGTTTTCTTCTATTATGTAGCTAAGTTGGGTGGTAAGAAGAGGGAAATGTGCATGTATTAATAATTTTAGATAAGACAAGGTGTTTACCATTTGCTTTTTAAAAATCTCTTACGAGATTAAATACAATGTTATCAAGAACCTAAACACTTGGTTTCATAAATCATGACTTAAAACTTCCTTTTCATTGTGATGCATATTTTAGGCTGTATATTATACATTGTGGAGCAATAAAAAGCCTCAGACACTAGTCAAGACTATGTTCACAAGATACGATATCTTAATATATTTAATAGTAAATACAAAGCCATTTAGAATTTAAAGATAGTCATAGTCTTTACTTAGGGCAGTGCCATTTTCCTTTTTCTAGATGCTGTATTTTCCTCATATTTGGAAAGCAGGGGAGCCTGGAGAATGCGAGAGGCTGGGGAGGAGTCCCAGGTGGGCAGCTAGTCTCAGAGCCTCACAGTTATACATCCTCTTCCTCCTGCCTACCACTTATTGAGCATCCAGTGTGCACTAGGTCAGGGGTCCTCAAACTTTTTAAACAGGGGGCCAGTACACTGTCCCTCAGACCACTGGAGGGCCGGACTGTGGTCCCTGGGACAAGGCGGCTATTAAGCAGGACAGGCAGTGGCAGCAAAAACACCCGGTGGGCTGGATAAATGTCCTAGGCGGGCCGCATGTGGCCCATGGGCAGTAGTTTGAGGATGCCTGCACTAGGTAATATGCTCATGCTTTTAAAAATCTCATTTAGTGCATGAAGCAGCATGGTCCCTATTTTATAAATGAGGAAACAAGATTAGAGAGGAAACAAGTTTGAAGAGGCTCATCTAGTAAGCCAGAAATCAAACTGAGTCCATAGCTTGTCCTCTTAATCATTGTGACATATTGCCTTAAACTGATTTCATCTTAGTATTACCGCATGACAAGCCAGCTAGGGACTTCTTTTGTAGATGAATAAGGCAAGAAGCATTCATGAGCAGGATTATGTGTCATGACTTTTTATTTTTGCTCTTTGCCTCTTTTCTTCCAGTACAAGAACTCTGCCTTTGTACTACAAGCATCTTGTCCTCCCCAAGGACATTCAACACCATCTATGTTAGGAAAATCTAGCTCAAGACTAGAATATGTTTAGTATGTTTGTATTACTGTGTAAGGCTAATGCTTTGATTTATTGAGAATGTCATCAGCCAGGTCTCCCATTTCCTTAAAAATTCTCTGTACATAGTGTGAATAGGTTCTCAGATCATTCAACGGTTTCAGACTCACCATATGAATATTTCATTCCACAGAAGGCCTTGGCATTTCCTAACACCTGTTCCTTACATTCACATTTACCTATAGAAAGTAAATGGAATGGTGTTAGTTATTAGACAGAAAGAAAAAAAATAACACATCAGCAAGCAAACCCAGGTAACACACTCTTTAAGCCTTTCTCAATTTATACAACATAGTTCATAAATACTGAGAAGCCATCAAAATCATTCAAACAAATCAGCCAAACACAGTGGCTTACACCTGTAATCCCAGAGCTTTGGGAGGCAAAGCTGGGAGGCTTGCTTGAGTCTAGGAGTTCAAGACCGGCTTTGGCAACATAGCGAGACCTGCCTAAAAAAATTAGGAAGGTGTGTGGTATTCTCCTATAGTCCCAGCTACTTGGGAGGCTGAGGCAGGAGGATCACTGAAGCTCAAAAGTTTAAGGCTACAGTGAGCTATGGTCATGCCACTCCACTCTAGCCTGGGTGACAGCAGCAAGACCCTATAAAGTATTGATGGAAGAGAAATTTAGAAGGTAGAAACAATGATATATTTCAATGCTTGTAATTGATGTTACGGTAGATACAGCCTGGTATTAATACTCCATGCTAATGGAAAGCAACAATTAAAGGGATAATCTATAGAAGAGATAAGTGTCTTTTTACAATTAATGTTTGCAACAAAAGCTGAATAAAATAAAATGATCTGTCAGTCCATTGAAGGTGATGCCATCCAATTTTAAAAGTATTTACTGAGCATCTATAATGTGCAAGACATGGTGCTATATACTCTAACACCATAAAGATTAGCAAGATACAATTCTTACCTTAAGCCTTACAATTCAGTAGGCTGAATACAGCAAGTGTATAAAAAGTGATAAGTGGTCTAAGAGAGGAACAATATACTTGGGTGGAAGGGTCACATATGTTTGGGAAGATGGGAAAAGGCTTCATGGCTGAAAAAGAATCTGTAAAGAGCTTTTCAGAATAAGTAGGATATTTTCTCTCAACAGCTGAAACTATGTATTACAATTATTATGTGTGAGAGATTTGCCAGGCCCTGTGAAAGACTTTCAAAATGCCTTTGAACATAGTGTGTATATAGCATTCTCACACTAATTTATGTATTTTTTTTCCTCTCTTGACTGTGCCCCTTGAGGACCATGGTTATGTCTCATTCCTCTTGATATTCCTAGAGTCCAGAATGGGTAGGATTTTCATTTTTACTGACTTAACCATCTGATGTAATTTCCTCCCTTCTCTCCCCCACCCCCTCCTGCCCTCATGCACTGCATTTCATAGAGACTAGGTGACCATAATATCAGCTAACACCTACTGAGGAGCACATAGACTGCCAGGCACCTTTCTAAGCATCTTACATTTCAGATCTGGTAGAAATGTGATAGGAATGTAGAGATCAAAGAGTGAGCAAAGAAAGGCAAGAGAGAAAAGGGCAGAGTGTGGTCACGGAAGAGTCAGTGGTCCTGTCGATGTGGCACATAGATGGAGCCAAGAAGAATAGGAGGAGGGAGGACGGAGGACCTTGACTGATGTGCAACTAGGGCCTGAATTTAGTCTGTTAGATAAAGGGAGGTTTTCAAAGTTATCAGCTTAGAGAAGTTACGTCAGTTAAAAAATACAGATATATAAAAATTAATCTGGCATTACCATGTCAAAAGTATTGGAAATGAAGAGAAAACGAAGGCAGGAACCCATTACAGACTAATGGGATCAATTATAACAATAGCAGTAATTAATTTGGGTGCCAATTATAAGCCACAAACGATAAAATGATCTTACTGAATATTTATAATAACCTCAGGAGGTAGGTATTGCAACTGGAAAAGTAAAGTCTCAAAGAAGTTAGCTAGTCTGCCTATGGCAGCAGCACAGCTAATGAGAAAAGCTGTATTTTAAGTGTCGGTCTGAGAGAATTTGGAGGCCTTGATGTGTCGGTTATGTTGGCTGTCAAATCAGATCTAATGTGGGTCTGAACTAGAGAGGGGCCTATGGCTCTATAAAGGAAGAAATCTCAAGAGACGCCGTAGAATTTGAGTCTACAGCTCTTGTCACTGCATTGAATGAGGCCAGGGGAAAAGGAAGCATAAAAATCAACGTTATGAAAATGAAGTTTTCAGCCAAGGTGACCGAGAGGATTAGTATCATTGATGGAAATAGGGAGGTTAGGAGATGGAGAACAATTTACGGTTTTGTGGTAACAATCAAATTTCTAACTTAATTATTGCAAGGAGTGAAAAAAAGGAAAAAGCTGAAGAATCAGAACTCAGAAAAACAAGAATCAGGAGAGCATCAGGATCTAGGTAGCAGGAATTATTTGGCCATCTCTTTTATAGCTTTGCTCTTGGAACCATGAACTTTTAATCATTTTTTTAACTGTCATTTCACCCGAAGATTTAAATTCTGGAGAGAGAACATCTATTGGCTTCTCCAAAACTATATTAAATGGGACAAAGTGGTCTTCCATAGAAAAATTGCTTTTCCCCACACTGTACCCCAGAAGTGCATTAATGTACATAGTTACCATTCAGTAAAAAAAAAAAAAGAAAGAAAAATTGCTTTAAGTTACCACAGAAATAGAAAGAAAGGAAAATCGATCTGGCTAGACAAAAAGAGAAAAAAGAACAGGTCTAGTATGAGGAGAATATAATGAAGTAGAGAAGCTGACAGAACATGCAGGTGGAAATGAGTGGATTCTGGTGAGACTGGGTAGGTGGAAATAGCACCATGGAAAATACTGATATATTGGCTCCAACTAAAGCTGCTTATAGAAACCAGAGAATGAGATTTACAAGTGGAAAATCACAGTGGAATTAAATACTGGGAAAGAGAAATCAAAGATGCTTAAAATCAGCCATTGTGATTGTTAGTTAATAGTGTTTATAATCAAAACATAGCAGAGAGGATTACTCATTCAGAAATCGTGGTGCTCTAAGTGAACAGCTGATGGTCTTTGATAATTCCACCAAAGCAGGGCAGTATGGTAACCACCATGCTCTGAAACCCAGTTGGACCCCAAATGGCATACACTATTGCTCAAAACAGTGTTCTTCTCTTGAGTCTTTCAGGATATAAGAGCATACATAGGTCTATTATTTGAAGGCCTTTCTTTGGCTGCTTGCCAATACTATTTTTTCATATGGTTGGTCAGGCTTCAATGGAGATGTATTTCTTTTTTATTATATATACATATATATACATATATATATATATATATTTTTTTTTTTTGAGACAGAGTCTCACTGAAGTCTTTGACTTCATGGCTAAAGTGCCATGGTGTCAGCCTAGTTTACAGCAACCTCAAGCTCCTGGGCTCAAGTGATCCTCCTCCCTCAGCCTCCAGAATAGCTGGGACTGCAGGTGCCCACCACAAAGTCGGGTTAGTGTTTTGGGGTTTTTTTCCTATTTTTTAGTAGATATGGGATCTCGCTCTTGCTCAGGCTGATCTTGAGCTCCTGAGCTCAAGGGATCCTCCTGCCTCAGCCTCCCAGAGTGCTAGGATTATAGGCATGAGCCACCGGCCTGGGTACTGGATGTATTTTCTTAAAAGAAATCTGGAAGGGGAGAAAAACCTGTTTAGTCATACTATGTTATTAGAACATTGGAAAAAATGAACATTGTTTACAGTTCCATGATACTAGTTAAAGCCAGTTTTGTTATTCAGGAAGTAAAATCTGTCATCTGGTGTTTTTACCTCACAAGAAGTAGTAGAAATTAAGGGCATTTTGTTGGTGTAGTTCATTACACTCCTAGCTGAGAGCTGTCTTTATGAAAACTTACGATAGGGAAATAGGTAGATAGCTCCTTGATTTGGGAATGAACTTATTTTTTTTTTTTGGTGCTTAAGAAACTGGGTATCACTTTTTTGTTGTTGAAAAGGGTGCCCCAGAACACTCCTCTATACGCAGTGCAGGACACTGAACAAAGTTGTCCTCGATCTGGAGCTCAACCAGATGAATTTCAGAGACTCCTTGGGGACATCATAGACCTAACAGCTGCTGTGGACATCAGAGTCTGGAGTCACTCTGGTGCCAGCACTTTATGTGCTCGGTTGGCACGCTGCCAGCCCCCTAATGACATGAATGATTGGCTCAGTGAATATTCTATAGTGCTACACCCTGGATTATCACAGATTTGGTTTAGAAGACAAAGCTGGAGAATTAACGAAAAGTCATTGTACTAGAAAAATAGAAGAAAACTTTTTAAAGAGGCTGCTAACATTCAAATCATAAAATTTAATGCAGCATTAAGACAAGAAATTAATGCAAATATTTGTTTTTTTTCAAATGCTGAATAAACTATGACAATGTAACTATGTGACAATGTCATATTACCTTATCTTTTCCACTTTCTTTCCTGTTATGATTTAAAATGAAGCCATTAGAAAAATTATCATAAGGTTATGTTAAGTGAAAAAACCATGGCACATATGGCAAATAACAGTGGTTCTCAGATCTGGGTTCTTGATTCTTTGAAGGTCCGTAAGTTCTGTATAAGAATATTTTAAAATTGCAGTTTCTTTGTGATCTAAAATATGGATTGATGGGTGGATAGAACTTAGGTGGCTGGTGTATGGGCATGTAACTCTTAAAAAATTTTATGAATAACTGAAATTTTTTATAATAAAATGTTATGGAAAATTATCATAGACATTCTTGACATAACTTTGTAAATTTATACTTTAACACATCTTTAGCTTCAAACATATAGCAATGTTAGATAAAGGAGAAACAAGACAAAGCCTCTGTTAAAAAACAGATAAATATCTCTGTGGATTATTAATAAATAGATATGCAAAGGAGAAGGGCCCGAAATCATAGGTCTTTGGGTCTGGTTTTAGAATTAGGCAGTAGCTCAGATCCTAAGGGGAAACAAAACTAAAAAGAAATAATAGTTAGGCTCACTTTTTAAAGACAGAGATTGGGTAAGGCTGTCCTTGCTGATGAAAGGAGACTGAGGCCTTTTTGGAAGGAAATATGGAGAATCCTCAAAGACCTAAAGGTAGACATTCCATCTGATCCCACAATCCCATTACTAGGTATCTACCCAGAAAAAAATAATTTTACCATAGGGACATTTGCACTGGAATGTTTATCACAGCTCAGCTCAACTCAAAATAGACAAGATGTGGAAACAACCCAAGTGCCCATCAACTCAAGAATGGACAAATAAACTATGGATATATATCATGGAATACTATTCAGCCATAAAGACAGTTGGAGACTTTACATCTTTTATATTTACCTGGATGGATTTGGAGAACATCCTCCTAAGTAAAGTATCACAAGAGTGGAAAAGCAAGCATCCAATGCAATCAATGTGAAATGAGTAGATGAATGACTACACACCCACACAAGAGAAAAACACAATTAAATTCAAATAAGGGGAAGAGGGGAAGAGAGAGGAGGCTTCCTAAACTCTCACCTAACGGATACAATGTAGGTGTGTATGGCATACCTCCTGGGGGAAGGGCTCAACTACAACTTGGACTTTACCCAACAAGGTCCATTCAGCGGCCTATACAGCCCTTATTATCCCCTCTCCCACAGCTCTCCCCTGGCACACTCTGCTCCGGCCACACTGGCCTCCTTGCTGTTCCTGAATAAGCAGGCCAATTCTGCTTTATCTTCTGCCCAAACTTTCCTCTGTTATTTGCATAACTCACTCCCTTACCTTCTTCAGGTATTTTTTTTACCCCCCTCCACATCACCTTTCACTGAGCTTACCCTGATCACCCTATTTAAAAGTATGTCCCTCCCAATTCTTCTTATCCCCCGTCCCTGCTTTGTTTTACTATTCTACTAAATATTTTATTTGTTTATAAGCTGTCTTCCTTCACCAGAATGTGAGCCTCACATAGGCAGGGATGAAGTCATCTGTTTTGCTCACTTACTATATTCACAACTCTGCCAAGTGATAGATACCCAGTAAGTACTTGTTGGACGAATGTATGAGTTTATGAAGAACTCCTACAAATTGGTAGGAAAATTACAAATAGGGAATTCACAGAAAAGGAAACCTGAATGGCCAAGAATTAAAGACAGATAACACAGTGAAAGCTCTAACTTGACCGCTAGGCAATCTATACACGTAGGGAAAGTGCACGTGTACTCCATACGTTGTACGAATTTTAAAAAACCTGTAAGTTATCATGTACATGGAATTTTAAACTGTACATGGTTTAAATGGTACACGACCATTTAAACTGAAACCATTAAACTGTAAAAACTATTCTTAGAGCGACTAGCCTGAAACTCTTTCTCCACTGTATAGAGTCACAGATAAGAGAACACTCACGGTAGTATCATTTATAAGGGTGGAAAATTAGAAATTGGAAATATCCTAAATGGCAAACGATGGGAGAATAAAGAGTGGTATATTATATAATATGATAGATATATTTCAAGAAAACTATATATTCAGGTCAAAAATTATTTATTTATTTAAGACAGAGTCTCACTGTGTTACCCAGGCCTGAGTGCAGTGACTATTCAGAGGCATGGTTGTAGCACAATACCTAAAATCTTGAACTCCTGGACTTAAGCAATCCTCCCACCTCACCTTAGCCTCCTGAATAGCTGGGACCACAGATGTGTGTCCCCATAACCAACTACCAAAAACACTTTAAAAGAGTTGGTAACAGTGTGGATATTTCTCAAGGAACTAAAAATAGAACTACCATTCGACCCATCGATCCCACTGCTGGTTTCTTCCCAAAGGAAAAGAAAACAAATAGCAAAACATACCTACACCTGTATGTTTATTGCAGCACTATTCACAATAGCAAAGATATGGAATCAACCTAAGTGTCCATTGATGAATGGAGAGAGAAATCGTACTATATATACACTATGGAATAATATTCAGCCATGAAAAGGAGTGAAATCATATCTTTTACAGGAAAGTGGATAAAATTGGAGGTCATAATCTTAAGTGAAAGAGCCAGGCACAGAAAGACACACATCACCTGTTCTCACTCATAAGTGGGTGCTAAAAAATCCGTTCACATAGGTATAGAGAACGGAATGATAGACAGTGGCAACTTGGAAGGGGGAGTGGATGAGGAGGGAGATGAAGAGAAATTATAGGGACAATGTGTGATGTTAGGGTCATGGAGACCCTAAAGCTCTAACTTGACCGCTAGGCAATCTATACACGTAGGGAAAGTGCACGTGTACTCCATACGTTGTACGAATTTTAAAAAACCTGTAAGTTATCATGTACATGGAATTTTAAAAATACTATCTATAGATAATACAATAGGAAAAACACAGAAGTGGATGATGAACACCAAGTTCACAATTGATTGTGGTTATTCGGCAGAGTAAAGAAGGCTGCTGAACTTGTGGCTTCAAATGTATCTGTAACATTTCATAACTTAAATGAAAACATGAAACAATTATGGCAAATCGTGAAGTTTGATAACCGTTTGAAGGTGTGCATATGGGTGTCCACTGTAACATTTGTGCTGTTTTTAATGCTTCATCATCAAAATATATTTAACATACTGTAAATTTAATTTGGATCATGTGTTGAGTGCCTTACAACCAAGTGCTGACACAAGATTTCACGCCCACATTTGAGTTTGTGTTAAGGAGCAAGTTGGTGCTAAAAAGAACCACTTGGTATTCTTTAATAAAAGAACAGAGGCAGGAAGAACACAGAGATTAAGTATGCACACCAACATCACAGCATGCCCTTCAAAAGAAGGAACAGAAAAATGTCAGAGGACAATTAGGTCAGAAAAAAATAGCAGTACAGATTTGGTAAATGCAGAGGACCATATTTGTACGGTAAATAGTCTTTTGGCTTTAGAAAAATCCTTTTTAATATTCAATTAATATTAATTCTATTGGTCTTAATTTTGTTTTATTTGGTTTGTTAAAATTACTTTTGTTTTCTAGTTGTAAAACTGCAAATATGAGGAGTTCACATACAGCTTTTGCTTTGTACACATTAAGTTACACCAGGTTTGTGGGACACAACTACAAGAGGGACTCTACCTAACAAATTCAAATATTGTGAGCCGGTTGTTTGTACCCTCACATTAGCCTGAAATTAAAAAATAATAATAATAAAACAATATTTTTTTCTTTAAATGAATCTGTACATTGCCAAACCTGATATATTCAGTTGGCTCTTAACTGGGTTTTAGAGAGAGGAAAACACACTAAAGTATTAACAGTGGGATAATGAGATTTCAGGTGACTTTATTTTTATTTATTTATTTTTTATTTTTATTTTTGCAGTTTTTGGCCAGGGCTGGGTTTGAACCCAGCACCTCTGGCACATGAGGCTAGCTCCCTGTTCCTTTGAGCCACAGGCACTGCCCTTTATTTATTTATTTATTTTTTGAGACAGAGTCTCACTTTGTCATCCTTGGTAGAGTGCTGTGGCGTCACAGCTCACTGCAACTCAAACTCTAGGGCTTAAGCGATTTTCTTGCCTCAGCCTCCCAAGTAGCTGGGACTACAGGCGCCTGCCACAACACCCAGCTATTTTTTAGAGATGGAGTCTCGCTCTTGCTCAGGCTGGTCCTCAGCCTCCCAGAGTGCTAGGATTATAGGCATGAGCCACTGCACCCGGCCCCGTGACTTTATTTTTACCGTGATGTTTTGCGTTTTCTAAACTTTCTGTGCTAACTACATGTGTTCCTCTAATGATAAGAAAATTTATTTATTTGTATATTTTTTAATCAGGAAATTTCTAAAAGTTTGTTAAAATACCCCTTAGCTATATTTCACAATTTTATACTTACTGGGGGAGGGTCACTACTTTATTAAACCTTAGAACTAAAGAGTTCCTTTCCCTCACAGCATCCAAAAGGTGTTCCCTGGTTTGTCGCACACCACTGTCACTCAAGAGCAGACCTGGGAATAGGACCTGTGGGTATACGTGTCTCACCTGAGTGTCGAAGTGCAGAAAATCCTTGCTCATCCTCCCACTCCCAGGTCGGTTCGCTCTTATTGTGCATGGACTGGAAGTCAGGAATTTCGTGGTACCAGTCTATGTCTGTGCTGCTAATAAAATAGAAGATGATGGGGAGCTTAGTAAGGCATTTTGTGGAACTTGAAAAGAAATGCATTTATTTTGTGGAGATTTAAACCTTATCATCTACTTTTCTATACTTTCACTTTCCAGAGATTCAGTGTTTTAAGAAACTATTTGTGAAGAATAATAATTTATTTTGCGAAATGAACTAGACAGTCTCTAGTATCTTGCAAGAACGGATTATTATACTTAACTCTGTGATTTTACAGAAATTCTTTTTTTTTTTTTTAAGACATAGTTTTACCAAGTCACCCTGAGTAAGGTGCTGTGGCATCATAGCTCACAGCAACCTCAAACTCTTGGGCTCAAGCGCTACTCTTGACTCACTCAGCCTTCTGAGTAATTGGGACTATAGGTGCCCACCACAACGCCTGGCTAATTTTTCCATTCTTAGTAAAGACAGGGTCTCACTTTGCTCAGGCTGGTCTCGGCTCCTGAGTTCAGGTGATCCACCTGCCTTGGCCTCCCAGAGGGCTAGGATTACAGGCATGAGCTACTACGTCAGGCCAACAAAAATTCTTTAAAGAGATATACAAATATATCTTTGGTCTGCTAGTGTAATTCAGGATTTTCCAAGTCACTCCCAGATTTTCAAAAGAATCTGAAATACACCTAGACAAGAATAAGAGCCAGGCGTGTTCACCTGGTGAGGCAGTCTCCAGTGAGAGGGTCGCAGCTCCCTGCACAGTCACAAGGTCGACAGCCGTAGTCCCCGAAGCCCCAGTACCCCATCATGCACCTATCACAATGTGGGCCTGCCACCCCAGGCTTGCAAGGGCAGTCACCATTGCTGGGGTCACAGAAGGTCACCGAGCTGAAAGGAAGGACAGCTGATCCAACTGGATGACAGGAGCACACTGCAACAGAGAGGACACACAAGGACTGATGAGTGACTGCAGATTATCTGTGTGGAGGTGAGGTCCCGTGATCCCCCAGATAGCACAGAATGTGTCTGACACTCCTCCTTTAGCCAGTTGGTGTATGCTAAGATACACAATTTATTACACAATCCGAATAGCGTGTCTGTTACAAAAAGAACCACATGATTTATTCTAAAATTGAAGGTATTAAATTTGAATGCCTTTTGGTGGGAGTGATGGGAACAAACCAGCAAAGAAGGCAGGGAAGAATTCAGTGAGAAGTGGGAGCAATCAGGACAGCATGATGTTCTGGAAGGCAAACAAAGTTTTAAGCAGACAGCAAGTCACAGAAGGTGAGGTCTGGGAATGAAGTGCTGCATTTAACAACATGGAGGATGGAGGTGTCCCTGACAGGAAGGGTTTCAGTGTAATCCACAGAGAGTGGAGAGAAGGCGAGTAGAGGAATTAGAAGTTGAGAACAGGTGGCTCTTTGGTGGAGCTGTTCTAAAAGGGCACAGAAATATGGTGGTAGCTAAAACTGGAGGGAATATAAACTCAACTAAAGGTTTGGGTTTTGGTTTGTTTCATTCTGTTGTGAGATGGAAGAGATTACAGCACGTTTGATGTTTGATGTTGATGGGAACCTGCACTAGAAAGGGAAAAATTGATGACCAGAAGAGAGATGAGAGACTTGTTAGAGGGACCCCTGACTACACTTGAGTAAGAAAGAGGGATGGGATCTGCTGGAGAGGAGCGGAGGTTGGCCTGAGGCAGGAGCCTGGTCCCTTCACAGCAGCAGGATGGGAGGCCGAGCATACTGACACTCAGGCAGGCTGGTGGATAATGGCAGTGAGGGAACCCCTGGGATGTTTCTGCTAATTGCTTCAAGTTTCTGGATGAAAGAGGAAGCAAGGTCATCATCAAGTGGGAGGTGACAAAAGTGTGAGGAGTGGGAAAGTGAATGAGAGACTTAGAAGTGAAGTATCATTAATTGCCAGGCAGTGTTAAGGCCATGTTTGAGGTCGGTGGTCATGAGTTTATAGTGACACGAGATAAAATTGTTGGCTGTTTTCTCCAGTTTTATACAGCTGAAAACATTCAGGTTTGATGAATGATTTAATCTGGGTAGAGTTTAGTCCAGCTCCTCTGATTAGAATCTATAATCAGCCATTTCTGTAGATCTTTAATAATAATCAAAAGTTCTTATCAGTTCTCTCCCTACTCCCAGAATTGCCTACTCCTCACAATTTGACAGTCTGCAATACTTTCTTTTTCCTGGAATGACAAAAATAGCTGAACAAAGTGTGTGTGTGTGTTTGTGTACTAGGTATAGTATATACACGGTGTCCATTAAGTTCATGTGTTTATTTGGTTTATCACGATTTCATGAACCCTAACTTCAGTTGAATCCCCTAAGTGATGATCATCAACATCATTTATTCAAGTTTACCTGAAATTTAAAAAATCATAGTATTTCTCATAGTGGCAGTTCCAGAATTTCCCCAGACTTTGTAATTTTCCTGAGCTTTGGTTTCTTTATTGTGGTATCAATATCTCATGGAAGGTTCATGAAATTGAAGTTATTTTTAAATAAATGATTTCAGTGAGGTACAGAGCACAATGTCTGACACCAAATAGGACATATTTTCTCAACTAATATTCTAGATTCCACTCTGTCTTTTTTTCTCTTGGAAACTTTGTTAATTGTTTGAGATTCATCAAAGGTACAAAGAACTAGGTTACACTAATTACATTTGTTAGGTGAAGTCCTTCTTATAATTGTATCCTGCCCTCAGCAGGTGTGCCTTACACCATGACCCCCCATTGCCCCATTCCTCCCCTCTCTACTCCCCCATTCCCCGACCCCCCCATCTTAATTTAGCTCATCTACTGCCTTTATATTAGAATTGAGTCCACTGGATCCTTGCTTCCCTATTCTTTTGATGCTTTACTAAGTAGAATGTGTTCTACCTCCATCCAGGTTAATACAAAAGATGTAAAGTCTCCATCTGTTTTAATGGCTGAATGGTATTCCATGGTATACATACACCACAGCTTGTTAATCCATTCCTAGGTTGGTGGGCATTTAGGTTGTTTCCACATTTTGGTGATTATAAATTGAGCTGTGATAAACAGTCTAGTGCAGATGTCCTTATGATAAAATGAATTTTTTTCTTCAGGGTAGAGCCTAGTAATGGGATTGCAGGATTAAATGGGAGGTCTTCAAGGATTTGTATTCTTTGAGGATTCTCCATACTTCCTACCATAAAGGTTGTATTAGTTTGCAGTCCCACCAGCAGTGTAAAAGTGTTCCCTTCTCTCTACACTTCCACACCAGCATCTGCAGCTTTGAGACTTTGTGATGTGGGCCATTCTCACTGGGGTTAGGTGATATCTCAGGGTGGTTTTGATTTGCATGTCTCTGATGATTAGGGATGATGAGCATTTTTTCACATATTTGTTAGCCATTCATCTGTCTTCTTTAGAGAAGTTTCTATTCTGGAAATTTTTTTTTTTTTTGGAGACAGAGTCTCACATTGTTACCCCCAATAGAGTGCTGTGGCGTCATAGCTCATAGCAACCTCAGACTCCTGGGCTCAAGCGATTTTCTTGTCTCAGCCTCCCAAGTAGTTGGGATTACAGGCACCTGCCACAAGGCCTGGCCTTTTTATTATCTTGTCATTAAAATATTGATTTGGTTTCAAATCTTCACTCCTGATTAACTGTATGACTTGTGGCAAGGTACCTAGCCTCTCATCTTGGTTCCCTAGTCTGTAAAAATGGAATAAAGAATAGCATCTACCCTCTTACAGTCATAAAGGTGAAAGGAGATCCTGTGTGCAAAGTGGTTAGTATGATGTCTAGCACCTAGTTAAATAGCAGTAAATTAATTAACTGATTAAGTTAAATAATTCTTATAGAGATATAGGATCTATACATGTATAAGTAATGGTGTCATCCCTCAAGAAACTCAGAATCTTGTTAGGGAAACAGAGAGGTTAATAAAAAATTCCCATACAGTGTGATGTGCTATAATATAGGTGTATTAAAAGAGATATGGGAGCACAGAGGAGGATGAGGACAGCGCAGGCTGAGAGAATCACAGTCATTTAGATATCTGAATCAGATTGAATAGAAGTTTGCAAGTTGAAAAGGAGAACATGGTAGACAGGTGCTCATTCCAGCCTTAGTCTTTATTTGATTGATTGATTGGATGGATTGAGACAGGGTCTCATTCTGTCACCTGGGCTAGAGTGTAGTGGCATGATCATAGCTCACTACAACCTCCAACTCCTCAGTTTAAGCAAGCCTCCTGTTTCAGTCTTCAGAATACCTGGGACCCTAGGTGTGTGCCACATGCCCAGGTAATTTCTCTATTTTTTGTAGAGACAGGGTCTCACTCTTGCTCAGGCTGGTCTCGAACTCCTGGCCTCAATTGATCCTCCTGCCTCAGGCTCTCAGAGTGCTAGGATTACAGGTGTGAGCCACCACACCCAGCCTAGCTTAGTCATTTTTTTTTTTTTTATTGAATGGTAACTATGTACATTAATGCACTTCTGGGGTACAGTGTGGGGTTTTCACATACAATCCGAAACACTTCCATGAAACTAGTTAACATAGCCTTCGTGTCATTTTCTTAGTTATTATTTTAAAACGTTCACATTCTACTCTTAGAAAGATTCACTTGTACCCTTGTAAGATAAACCTCAGAAGTGATCCCTCCA
>CAUYQV010185515.1:0-20757 GCA_963574575.1 Galagoides demidoff
TAATGATTAGTGGATGTGTGGTATTTAGTAAAGAAGGATAGGTGTATGGGTGGATGGATGGTTGTCTGGATAGATGAGTGGATGGGTGGAATGATAAGCGGATGAGTGGATGGATGGTTGGATGGATGGATGTGTGGATGGATGAGTGGATGGGTGGATGGATGAGTGGTAGGATGGGTGGATGGATGGATGGATGAGTCAGTGGGTGGATGGAAGGATGAGTGGATGGATGGAAGGATGAGTGGATGGGTGGATGGATAGAAGGATGGATGGGTGGAAGGATGAGCATTTGAGTGAGTGGGTAGATGAATGGATGGATGAAAGGATGGGTGGATGAAAGGAAGGATAAGTGGATGAGTGAGTGGGTAGATGGAAGGACAGATGGATGGATGGATGCATGGATGGATCTATGAATGGATAGATGGAAAGATGGGTGGATAGGTAGAAGGACGGGTGGATTGGTGGAAGGATGAGTGTCTGGGCGGAAGGATGGGAGGATGGAATGAAGAGTGGATGGATGGAAGGATGAGTGGATGGGTGGAAGGATGAGCATTTGAGCAGGTGGGTAGATGAATGGATGGATAGAAGGATGGGTGGATGAAAGGAAGGATAAGTGGATGAGTGAGTGGGTGGATGGAAGGAAGGATGGGTAGTTGCTTAGATGTATGGATGGGTGAGTGAATATGTGGCTAAAACATGGATTGAAAGATGGGTGCACATGGGATACAAATTGAGCCCTGCAGGAGGGATTGGGGCTACAGACACGCCTGAGTTTGGAGTTCCCAGGTCCTGAACACTCCAGTCAAGGCATTTCTTCCAGGATAAGGACATAGGAGTAAAGGTCCCCGGTGGTGGCGTGGGCCAGAATTCCAGGCCAGCCCATGCTTCTGCCTGTCATCCTTGGGCCACTACACACAGACAGGATGGATGGACAGAGCAAGTGCGCACAGCTGGTCCCCAGCCTGCCCCCAACTTCCCGGACCCCTCAGCCTTCAGGGAGTGGGAACCGGGGGCCCCTCTCCCTGCTGGACAGCTTACTGGTTATTATCCACATAAAAGTTAATGTAGATATATTTTTACAGGCAAATCAAATCTCCAGTTGGGCAGAAGAATAACTATTCACATTAAAGACTAATGTAACAAAAAACACATAAGGCAGTAACTCACGCGGCATTCCCTTCTACAGAGTCATCTTTTAACGTGTGACACATCCTGGGCAGCACCTCTGTGCTAATTTTATTTAATGACCACTTGTTATAGAATTTCCAGAACACTTTCCCGGGGCAATTAAAATGTGTTAACCTTTTCAGTTCAATTGTGTTTCTAAAGGAAAATTCTCAGTGTGAAACAGAAATGTCCAGGTGTCTTTGAGACGGGATCCGGAGGCAGATTGTGAGAGAGCTGTTGTTGGGTCCTGCATGCGCTGCCCTGGGGCCATGGGGCATCGTTCCTGCCTTGGCTGGCCAGGGCCAGCCCCACTGGGCAGGACAAGGAAGCTGAGGCCTGGACCTCCACACGGAGCAGCCTCATTGAGCAAGAATTAATTGAATGCCCACTGTTTGCCTGACCCAGGGATCTGGGACACACTTTTGTCATGAGGAGGCTGCAGAGAGGAGTGAGGTACCCCAGACAACGGGGGTGAAAATGGGGCTAGAATAGGGGACTTCAGGGAGGGCCAGGATCCACTCATTCAAAATACAGGCAGTGGCTCGGTGCCCATAGCACACTGGTTACGGCACCAGCCATATACACCAAAGGTGGCGGGCTCAAACCCGACCTGGGCCTGCTAACCAACAATGACAAATGCAACAAAAAATAGCCGGGCGTTGTGGCTGGCACCTGTAGTCCCAGCTGCTTGGGAGGCTGAGGCAAGAGAATCGCTTGAACCCAAGAGTCTGAGGTTGCTGTGAGCTGTGACGCCATGGCACTCTACTAAGGCTACATAGTGAGACTCTGTCTCAAAAAACACACACACACAGACAGGTCCCTCAGGTCCCCCATCTGGGCACACCAGTGTTCCAGCAATCACAAGTCCAAGAATGTTAGGTCTCTAAAGGGCCCCCGAGAGCCCAGGGTGACTCATTTCCAAACTGTATTCTTTAGAACTCTGGGCTCAATCTCACCATCCAGCCTCAACCAGAGCCATTCTACTTTTAATGATTTTTTTTATATTGGAGTCTATGCAGCAATTAGCTTGAGAATGGGGTTCTGCTTTAAAAGATGTAAAAACAATTAATAAAATTCTAATATGTGTATAGGGGTGTGTGTGTGTATATACATATACACACATACAAAATACACATATTAATACATACACACAAATATAAAAATTATATGAGCTATGTAAAGTATATAAATATTTTACATATATCCTATCTTCTAAGGGAAGAATTTGAAGTGGCTTAAAACTTGTTAATGAAAATATTGGAATAGAGAAGATGAACATGAAGTATTTTGAGGGAAATGGTAGCAAGGAGGCGTGTCTGACACTGTTGGGCAGTTGAAAGGTCAGATCACTGTGACAGCCCTGGGCCTGCAGAGGCACCTCCAGACAGGCCTCTCAGCCAGAGCTTATATTTGAGGACATAAAACAGGATGCCAGGTGTGACACTCCTGACCCAATGTCTGGTGCTTCATGGAAGCTGAGACCAGCTCCAAAAGTCTAAGCAAGACTTTCATTCATTCATTCAACAAACATTCTGTGAGCATCTCAGGTATGGGCACTGTGCTGGGTGACAGAGACACTTGTGGCTGAGATAGTTGTGTTCTCTGCTCCCAGGATCACCCTCTGGCAGAGAAGACAGGTGTCAAAAAGGTAAAAACACACCCACAACTGCCCACATACAGCCCAGAAGAAATAGAACCTTCTCTGGAGAACTTAGGACAAGGGACTCCAGGCTGGGTCTGGAAGGAGGCAGTTGGGTGAATGAGAGGGCTCTGGGGACCATCAGGGTGGACATGGGATGGACTGTGAGGCAGGGTGGGGCAGCAGGGCAGGGCAGGCAGCCAGGCGAGAGAGTTTGTCCTTCAACCTGAGATGGAGCTTCTGGGGAACGTGGGGTAGGCAGATTTGCACCATGGAGGGCAGTCTGGGAGCCATGTTAGAGTACTGGGGTGCCGGGTGATTAGCTTGCTGGGGTGGGTGGTGTGGGGAGGCCGGTCAGGAGCATGGCCCCCTTCTAGGGGAGAGCTGGTATAGTGAGAGGGAGTATTAAAGATCCAGAGTGGAGACAGGTGTGGAACAGTGAAGTTGGGCTTAGAGTCACCTTGTAAGAGGCCTCTGGGGCAGGCCCAGGAGGATAGAGGTGGCTCTGGAGAGCCAACCAGTAAAGGGAAGGGCCATCTAGCAAAGGGAACAGAGTGAGCCACGGCCTGGAGGCATCTCTGCCTGCACAGGAGTCCATTTACCTGGAGGTCAGGGCCCTGGGAGTGTAGGGACAGGTGGGGCAGGACTGTCCATCCCCTAGGTGGGTCAGGAAGAGCTACCAGCTGCTGAGGAACCGGGGCTTGATTCATGGCACCAGGGAGGTTCTGGAGATAACCCTCTACCACCTACTGGCTGTGTGACCTCGGGCAAGTTACTTACCCTCTCTGTGCTCACCTGTGAACAGGAAAAAAACGCTCTCCTTTTGAAGAGCTGAGCACACATCCTCATTTGATGCCTGAGGATCACATGTCCTACAACCTTGAAGGTTAGCAAGTCCAGACGGGGCCAGGCCTCCACTGAGGGGGGTGGCCTTTCCATCCCTGCCTGGGGAACATTCTGGTGCCCACTGTGGCTGCCCAGAGGCTGCGCAGACAGCAGCTGCCTGGCTGCAGAGAAAGGGCCTGGTTCTCATTTTCATTAAGTGGCACCACTAAAGGATTATTTGGGGCAAAATCGCATTTCAGAGTAAATAGCAGGCAGGGAAAAAGCTAACAACAAAGCTGGCTACATTAAAAAGCCATCATGACTGCCGAAATTCAGGAAAATGTCTCATCCCTGCTCTCACATCCTGGGAAGTAGCCTGGGGCCAGGGGTCCAGCTGAGGCACTGGGGGAGGGAGAGCGCCTGCTCTTGGGTCCTGAGAACTGGAGTGTGGTGTGGTTGGGTGTGTAGACAGAAGCCTGCTGGCCTGGGTGTGAAGTCCCCGCCCGGCTGTGTCTCCACATGGCCTTGGTATCACAAATACAGACAGAGGCTGGCCCCTGTGGTTTAACTTGACATAAACAACCAATAACATCTTAATGTAACTGTGTCCCGTGCAGTGTTTGGGACATATTGTATTATATCCATTGATATCCAAAATTCAAATTTAACTGGGCGTCCTGGAGGTTTTATCTGGCAACCTCGCACCTTGGGTAGGTCACCCACCTCCCTGGACTCAGTTTCCTCATCTATAAAATGGGGAAAGAATGACTTATGCTACAATGCGGATTGAATTCAACACGGGGAGCATACCTGTGGGGGACCCGGCCTGATGGAGTGCCAGTTACCTCTGTCTGACCCTCCAGGTGATGGTCCATCAGGGTAAGAAGAGGAAGGACGTGTGAGGAAGCATTTACTGGGTGGGGGCAGTGCAGGGTCAGAGGCTAGGACAGCATGAACAGCACGGACAATTGTGCCAAGCCCTCTGGGCCTGGGCGTGCAGGAGGGCTCCCAGAGGAGGAGACACCTAGATGAAGGAAGAGGAGGGAGTGGTTCTGTAGGGTCAGCCTCCAGGAGCTCGCAGGGACCAGTCAGCCATGCATGTGGCTGTGTCAGGGGAGCAGCCAGGGTGACGTTTCTGTGGCACTGACGTAACAGCTCTTCCTCCCGTGGGCAGAGGGCACCGTCAAAGAGACTGCACTATAGAGAGAGTCTCCCAGGTTCATCTGAAGGGGTGAGGCGGTCACAAGTGGCAATGAGGGCAGGAAAATGCCTCAGGGGTCACTGCTGTCACCCAGCATGGCAGAGGCCTGAACTCAGGCTGAGGCAGGGGAATGTGGCTGAGGTGAGGAACAGCTGAACCAGGCACACAACCCACCTCTGCCCTGGTTGCCCAGGAGTGGTCAGCCTCCCCCACTGCCTGGACACTGCAGCTGCCGTCTGGGCATTGTCCACAGTGGCCATGATGTCAGTCACTGGGGGGCAGCATGTGTCAAAGCCAGAAGCTGGCTGCCCAGGGCTTGGGAGTGAGAGGAACTGGGCAAGAGGATGGCCGCATCCAGCCTGCCTTCTGTGGCTCTGCGTCCCACACTCAACTTTTCTGTCAAACGTCTCTATTTCTTTTAAAACTCAACATTACTTGCTGCTGGTTTTTGTTCCAGCTACCAGCTCACATTAATTTTATGGCAGAAATTAATTCTACCCCAATTCTACTGGTGCTCAATTATTGCTTGCTGACTCCCTTTGAATAAATATCCATGAAGAGGGTTTAATTAAAATGTCAACAAGGGAAGCAGCCTCCTGGCAAGGTGGTTCATTCTGACTCGGCAGCCAGCAGAGCCAGCACCGTGTCCAGAGAAGAGCAGGGAACAGGCTTGCAGAGACTAGGGGACTGTCAGAGATGGGGGTGAGCCCCCCACATCAGGGGACATAGGAACAAACGTGGTTTGTTTGTGGGCTGACGCAGAGGGGGCAAACTCTGACACCAATGGAGGGCCCTGGTGGATGACAGGTATGAGTGAGTCAGGCTGGGCAAAGGGCCTGGAGGCAGGGGGCTGGGAACCAGCAGCTCACTCTGGGCCCAGGTTGGGGCAGCAGAGAGTGACAAAGGGAGATTCCTGCCAAGAAGGACAGCTGGACGGGGGCCCACCCCAACAGGTTTGGGGGCTTCTCATTAAACACCGAAATCTGTGCTTTCATGTACAAGGCTTCCATTTCTGACATATTGGATTATAATTTACAATTTTTTTAACTTTGTGTGTGCCAAACTAGACCCTTCTGAAAACGTACGCAGCCCTCAGGTGGCTCGTTTGTGCCTTTCCTGTCCCTAGCTCTGTAGTACACAGCATTTTGTAAGCAGTGAGCAAGGTATGGGGAGGGGGGGATATAGTGGAGAAGCAAGAGGGGCCAGTCTCCAGGAGAGCCCCCAACATTGCCCTGGGCTCTGGCCATGCACGTCTCCCCACAGATATGGGTGGTGTCTGACCATGGCCAGGGTGAATCCTAAAGGCCCTCTCTTTGTTCTTACTCTGTAAGCCCCTGCAGACCCACTGCACCTGGGCCCAGGAAGCTCAGAGAGGAAGCATTCCAGACTGACTGGGGTGTGGGAAACCAGGGTGCAGCTGAGATGGGACGGGCCCTGCCAGGGGACAGGGACAGGGGAAGACCCCATCTGCTCCTGACGCCCCAGGCAGACAGGCCACTGGGTCATGGCTAAATGCATGTTCAGGTTCAGCCCCTCCAGGCCATGGTTGCCTCCGGGGGCTGTCCCTTGTCTCACTCTGGGACAGCAGGGGAGAGAGAAGGAGCTGACAGGAGCATCACTGAAAGGGCCCCCAGCAGCCTTGGCTCGGCTCTCTAACCTTCCTGGCCAAGAAGCCAGGGTCAAAGGCGTGTGTCAGCATGAGGCACAGAGCAGGCACGGTGGCCTGATGTGCTCAACACAGAGGTGGGACTTGTCCTTGAGACCCTCACCATGGTCCTCGTGGTAGGCTAGTCAGGGTTACTGTTGGGACGGCTTTGTCCATTGAAGGCTGGACCCTGTCTGCCCTTGAGCCACTTCTTCCCTGGGCGCCTGTACTCAGCATGTGACTATTCTGTGCCAGAAAGACACTGCACGGCGGTGCCATCCTACAAAGTGAGCCTCGGCTCAGCCAGGCTGCAGGAGGCAGGCCCCGCTGTTGTCAGCTGGTGTGTGCAAAGCCAGCCCACAAAGGCATCTTCTTCCTTCCTCTTCTCAAACTTAAAAAAGCAAAGAATCAGCGTATGAGCAACTCCACAAAAAGCCCTGGGCTGTGAGGAACATTTGTTTGCAAACCCCTGATGTAGGCAGCCCCAGCCACAGCTCCCAAGCTACCAGCAGGCATGCAGTGGCAGTGATGCCAACCAGCCGTGTCTCAGCCCCCGATGGGGAGCGACCATGGCCCTCAACTACCCACACTCACATGACAGGGGCTGCAGAAGTTTTGCCACAGTAGAGGGATACCATCCTGGAGGGGTGCACAGGTGGGTGGGTGGGGAAGGGGCACTGGCTGCCCTGGCTAGCTATGCCTGCTGGCCAGCTGGGTGGGGGCCCTCTGTGGTCCTGACACCCACAGGGTGAGCATGGTCCCCTCTGCACTCTGTCCCACAGCGCAGACCCCACACCACATGCCCCCAGGCCAGCATGTGGGAGATAAGCCCTCACCAGTCCCCCACACACACCCAGAAACCTAACTCCTAGGCTGGCCTTCAGACAGTGTAGGCAGAGAGAGTCACAGAGGACACCTGAGTGACATCTCCCCCTTCACTCTTATCACAAGGCAGGAAACAGCCTCAGGGCCTCCACACTGTCTCCTGTTACAGATGAGGAATCCCCAGGCAGCTCTTGGCTGGGCCCTTTGGTGTGCTCAGGGGTGGGGGAAAGGGGCCTGGTTGTGCCCACGGTGTTCTTTGGGGGTCTCTTTCAAAGGCCCCAGCATCTCTTTCAAAGGCCCCTGCTTACTATCTAAATGATTAATGTTAATATCTTCATTGATAATCTTTAGCCAAAGAAGCTTTGATTTCTTTAGGAATGACTAGCAGAATGGTGAGCCTTGTTTAATATAGAGAATGAATCAGCTGCTCCGTCAGAAGCCCCCTCACCTCCCAAGGGGCCTGATTCCTCAGCTTAATCATGACAAACCTGGCCGTGTGCTGAGGCTATTCCTGGTAGTCCCAGGGAGGAGGGGATGGACAAACAGATTGCTAGTGTCCAGTCAAGCCAGTGGCTTCCCCGCCGGCTGCTCACTCAGCCCAGCACCCCTAGGAACACAGATATCTCCAGGCCACGGGGGTGAGATGGGTGAGAAGGAGATCCCACCTCAGCAGAGCCACACGTGCCCTCCCTCCTGGCCTCTGCCCATGTGGTCAGGATGAGCTGGGACCTGTCATCTCTGACAGCAGTGGGCAGTCTGGGCTTCCCTGGAACTGGGGCAGCAGGTGCTGAGCGGGCCCCACAGCCAAGTGCAGTGTCCCTCCAAAAAAGGAGCCATACTCTGGGGGAGGGGTGGGCTCAGGCTGCAAAATCCCTGGATTAGAAACCGTTGCTGGTAGGTAGACCCCACCGCCTCAGGGCCAGCCTGGACACCAGTCTTCCTGGACAGTGTGTCCGAGTGTCAGGTAGGGTGCCAAATCCTAGGTCTTTCTTTCACCAAGGATTCAGGGAGAATCAATCTTTTTTGTTATATTATTTTAGGTTAATATGAGGCTATAAATGATTAGGTTACATTGTTTGCATTTGTTAGATAAAGTACCTGTCGTAGGTGTGTCCTGCACCCACTAAGTGGGCCGTGTACTCTTACATTGTGCCCATTAGGTGGGAGCACCCCAATACCCTCCCTCCTTCCTGCTCCCCGCACCTTGAATTAAATTGAGTTTTTCTCTTGTGGGTGTGCAGTTGTTTATCTACTGGCCTCATATAGTACTGAGTACCTTGGATACTTGCTTTTCCATTCTTGTGATACTTTACTAATTAGAATGTTCTCCAACTCCATCCAGGTAAACACAAAAGATGTAAAGTCTCCAGTCCTTTTTAATGGCTGAATAGTGCTCCATGGTATACATATGCCACAGTTTATCAATCTGTTCCTGGGTCGGTGGGCACTTGGATTGATTCCACATTGAGGCAATTATAAATTGAGCTACGATAACAAATCTAGTTCAGATGTCCTTATGATAAAATGATTTTTTTTTCTCCTGGGCAGATACCTAGTACTGGGATTATAGGATCAAATGGAAGGTCTCTTTGAGTTCTTTGAGGATTCTCTAGGAAGGTCTTAAAATAGGTGGTAGAGGAGATATTTTGCCATGCCAGCAAATTTTCCTCTTGAGATAAGGACACCCACCAACCTAAAAGGATTCTTCTCCAGCCCTTTGTAGAGCAGGAGCTGTGTGCGTTTTTGCACGGCACTGGACTCTGAGGCACTTTTGTTGATGTGCGTGTATGGGTTAGCTTTTGCTGTGTAACAAAGGAGCCCAGAACTCAGTGGCTTCAGCATAACACTGTAGATGTTTATTTAGGTCATGAATCTGTGGCTCAGAAAATTGGGCTGGGCTCACTGGGCAGTCCTTCTGCTGGGCTCTGCTGGGCTCATTCCCTACGTGTCCATAGTCAGCTGCTGTTTCACTTGGGAATGGGCTGGCCTGGACCAGTGATTTTCAACCAGTGTGCCGTGACACACTGGCATGCTGCAAAAATTTTTAAAGATCATTCATTAAGTTATTTCAAAGGAAGTTCAAAGCTCAGTAACTCTATTCTTTTCTTTACTCTTTCTTTTTTCTTTTTCCTTTTTTTTTTTCCTTCTTTTGAGACAGAGTGCTGTGGTATCATAGCTCACAGCAACCTCAAACTCCTGGGCACAAGCAGTCCTCTTGCCTCAGCCTCCCATGTCTCGAACGTGCTCAGGCTGGTCTTGAATTCCTAAACTCAAGTAATCCACCTGCCTCAGCCTCCCAGAGTGCTGGGATTACAGGTGTGAGCTACAATACCCAGCCTCTTTACTCTTTTTTTTGATCAACATAATTTAAGTGTGCCACAGAAGTTTAACTTTATGTCCTAGGGTGTGATGAAATAAAAAATGTTGAAGAACTCTGGTCTAAGGGACGTCTAGTGGGAGATCTCAGCAGGCAGCATGGCCCAGACCTGTTGTGTGTGACTGTGGGTTCTAAGAGCTGCGGAGAGAGTCCTAGACTCAATGCACAGGCACCTTTCAGGCCTTTGTTTGTGTCACCCCCATGACATTCCCTTGGCCAAGCAAGTCATGTGGGCAAGCCCAGAGTTGGGCGTGGGGAACAGGGCACTGTCACAGAGTTACTGAGGTGGGGTAGAGGTCTTACGGCCATCATTGCAATAAGTTGCTATAATATTGCTAAATCTGGACCAGAGAAATATGCTGTACACATGTTGGATTTATGCCATGCCCATTCTGTGAAGGTTGCACAGGGCCAAGACAGGTGAAGGGTGTTGCCAGGGTAACACAGCTGGCAACAAGACTAGGCTTGGAAGCCCCTCTCCCCAGAGCCAGCCCACTGCCCCATATCACCTCTCACAGTTCGCCCAGACCCTAGTGGCAGTGCTGGGCCAGAGAGAGAATGACCTGCCACTAGGAGCCAAACCTGTCCACCTGCCCAGACACCACAGACCCCGGTCCGTGCCCTCCCCAGGCGTCAACCTTCAGGAGGCCCTGCTACAGCCCCCTGCCCCCAGGGCCCAGCACAGATCTACAAGCTGGTTGTTTCAACTCTAGGTCTTCAGAAAAATCTTGGGCAATTTTAAGCTTTTCTTGAGTAGATGAGACCCTAAGCATGGCAGTGACTCACAGGCAGTACCTGAAAACAAATTTAAATTTCTCCTCGCTCCAGGACAGGGCTGCCACGCCAGGCTCACCAGCCGTCAGCCATCTCTCCGTGGCTGCCAACCCGAGGGCCTGGAGTTCTATGCACGAGGGTACCTGCTTCTAAATATGTCATGTGGATTGTTTCTGTCTCACCCGCTCCTGCCTGAGTGTCAGGGTCTGCAGGAGCAAAAAGATATGGATCTGCAGATAGATCTAGGAGGCCCATGGGCCTGGTCTGACAGGCTGAGCCCTGCATGCCCAGGGGACAATGGTCTGCTTTGAACCCCCATTTCCCACATGCCTGAGCCTCAGTGAATTCCACCGGCCACCTGGCCACCATCAGCCGTTCCATCACTGCCTCCAGACCTCATCCTTCCCAGAGATGTGTGACAGCCAGGAGCAGCAAAGAGGGACCCCAGCCTTTAGAGTGACCACCACTCTGTGATTCTTCCTGCTGACCATGGCCAGAGGCAGGGTGTCACCCTGAGCCAAGCTGCGGGAGGGCCAGGAGGGATGACCATCTGAAAAATTAAGAGCTGAAGAGGAAGGTTAGCACACTTGGAGTTTCCTGTCCTTGAGCTTCTCAGGGGCTCAGAACTCCCGACTGTGGATGAGACTCCTGCCCGGCTTTCATTGAAATGCGTGAACACAGCCCATATTTCCCAAAACGGAAAGGTGGAATCCTGGAGGTTCAAACTGGGTCATTTGTCCCACCCACTCCTGGAAAGGGGAAATGAGGGCCCAGGACAGGAACTCTGTGACACAGGCAGTTATGACCAGAGCAAGAACAGTTAGGGAGCAGGGCAGGGGGTCCGCCTTGGACAGAAAGGCTAATGGCGTTTCCACCCACAAAGAGGGGAATTTGTGCACCCAGGCCCAGACTCGTCGGGGAAACCACACGTCTGTGTTTATTGAGGCTGGAAGGAACTGGCCTTCCTGGCTACAGGTGGCCAAACCCTCTGTACCTTCTGGTATTGTCACGGGGAAGGGCCTCCTGCAGCCCAGCTGGCAGGCCCGGGTGCAGGGAGGAGGGAGGCACCAGTGAGCAGGGTGGGGCTGGACACTGAGTCCATTAATGGGGTGACCTAAGCCAGTTGGCAATGGAGTATGGGAGGCACACCACACTGAGGCCTCTCCAAACTCTGGGAGCGTCTCACTTGCCTGGGGCCCATGGCTGGGCTTTCTCCAGTTGCACCAGAGACCTTGCAACAGATAGAGACCCTGACTTCAGACAGGGAGCCAGGCGGGTGACCAGGTGAGGCAGGATGAAGGCACAGGTGTTTATGATCTCAGTGGCAGGCCAGGGGCCCAGGTTAGTGACTGACTTGGAAAAGCAGGCGGGAGTGACCTGAACACAGATGGGTCTTTCCTGCAAGACCCTCGGACACACCCACCTCCACCAACATCAGGATGCCAAAGATAAGGGCATGTGGGGTGCTAAGCTGTGAGGTTTAGGCAGGGGCTGGAGGGGACACAAAGGACAGAATTGTACACACCGGTGGTGATTTCATGGGGGAGGAGGGAAGGCTGGACACTAAATGCTGAGGACACTTTAGTGTCGTTTCCAGGCAGGGGAAGCATATCATCTTTTTATTCAAATAAGGTAATGGTTTGGCCCTTAGACCTACCATGTAGCACAAGCCCACTCAGCCCAGGGCCCCTCATGTCTGGCTGTACAACCGTGTTTCCCCGAAAATAAGACCTACCCCCAAAATAAACCCTAGCAGGATTCCTATGTATTTGTTAAATATAAGCCCTACCCCAATAATAACACCTAGTGATGGACGTGGCTATGCAGCATATCTGCATAGCCACGCCATGCATTTCAACACAGAGAGGAAGACATCCCCTGAAAATAAGCCCTAGTGTGTCTTCTTAAGAAAAAATAAATATAAGACAGTGTCTTATTTTGGGGGAAACATGATAGGACCCTAAGGTGTCCTGTCTGTAGATAACAAACACCAGAAACAGAGTGTCACCATCAACCCAAAGCAGCCACATGAGCCATCCTCCAGCTGGGCCCAGGCAGAGAGACCCAGGCTGGGGGAAGTGTCACCACCCAGGTTTAGAGCCTCACAGTCAGGTGTTAACTCTGCCCTCTTCTCATCCCCTGCAGGCACCAGCCGCTCCGCCACAGACCCTCTCCTGTCCCTGTTCCTGTTAGCTCTGCATAAGTTCCTGCACCTGCTGGTGGGGCACTGACAGGCAGGGGCCAGCCGCCACCCACAGGGCACCGTGTCGCCAGACGGACTCAGACTGAAGAAGCATGACAAAGTCCACATGGAAAATAAACAAAACATATTTTTGGGGAAGTTCCACAAACGTAGAACATCTAAAATAATGCATCTAGTTTCCAAATAAGATGGAGTTGGGGCCGTGCAGGACGCACGGGAGCCTCGATTCCTCCCCTCCGTGTAATTTTCTTTCTTAAGCTTTTCCTCCGGTCTTCATTTTGCACGAACTGCCGAGCGGTAACCTTTCGGATAATATGCCAAAATGTCAGGTCGACGCCTTTCTGACGAAGTGAAATATTTTTAGTAGATTATTGTGTTTAGGAATTTTTTTTTTCATTTACTTTTTTCTTTGGGGGCATTTTAATTAAATTATTTCTTTTGAGACTTTTTGATTAAAACAAAGATACATCATATCATAATTAAAAATCACTGTCAATAATAATTTATTTTTAAATAAAGATCGGAAACAAGGCCAGACACTTGTTTATAAACTGTATTGTATATTGATGAATAACAGTTGAATAAAAAACAACTTTGAGATAAACTTTCTACAGCCATGTATGAATGTTAAGCCGTGCTACCCCCTGCACCTCCTATTCGCTGAACAACCTTGGTTGGATGTCACCCAGAATAGCAGTCAGCCTGGGACAACTGGCTGAGACCACACTGAGCAGATCCAGGACTTGGCCAGCCTCCCCGAGCAACAAGGAACCTCATGGAGACAGGAGCAGAAGCCTCCAGGCTCCTGCAGGAAAGGAGGTTGCTAAGAAGAGGTGCTATATGAATCAAGAACCCCTCTCTCCTCTGGGTGTAAATTAATTGTGCAATGCACCTGCCCACTTGGAGACTACACCAGGTACATTTACTGTTGCCAGCTTCACTGCTGGTTTGAAGAGGGAATTTAAAGAAAGTACGGGCATTCCACAGCATTTTCCTGGGCGTCTTGGAAAGATTATCTTCAACCTTGGAAATACATGGGTCTGGGGCAGGTTTCACACATCCTAAGGAATTGACATGCCCCAGGCAGGGGTGATTATTCTTCATTCTATGCCAGGCTCCCAGGAAATAGCCCAGAGCCTGTGGTTTTATTTAAAATGCAGCCCGATTTGTATACCTGCTGTATAAACAAGTGAGGGCACACTGGCACTACTCACCAAATACCTCCGTTCTCTACAGGCCGGTACCTGGCAGGACCGTGCTTCCTGGCAACATGTGCTGAGCAGGCCCACAGCTCTGGCCGACAAGCTGTCAAGGAGGAGATTGCGTCACTTGGAGCCCGCGGCATCTGAGTGCTCGTGCGAGGCCCTGGGAGGCCTTCCTTTCCTCTAAAGCAGTGTTTTCCAACCCGTTTCATCTCACGGCACACTTGAACCTATAGTTAAACTTCCACAGCACACTTAAGTTATGTTGATAAAAAAGAGTTAAAAAAAAAAAAAAAAGAATAGATTTACTGTGCTTTGAACTTCTTTTGAAAAGAATTAATGATCTTTACAAATTTTCACAGCACACCTGAGATCCTTTCACGGCACCAGTGCGCCAAGGCACACGGATTAAAAATCAGTGCTCTAAGCTCAGCGCCCGTAGCTCAGTGGTTACAGCACCAGCCACATACACTGGGGCTGGCGGGTTCGAACACAATTCGGGCCTGCTAAACAATAGTGACATCTGCAACAAAAAAATAGCCGGGCATTGTGGTGGGCACCTGTAGTCCCAGTTACTTGGGAGGCTGAGGCAAGAGAATCGCTTAAGCCCAAGAGTTTAGGTTACTGTGAGCTGTGACGCCACGGCATTCTACCAAGGGCAACATAGTGAGACTCTGTCTCAAGAAAAAGAAAAAAGAAACAAAGAAAATCAGTGCTTAAATGTGATGACTGACGAAATTCAAAACAGTGACCACTTTGCCTGCCTGGGTCCTAAAAGCTGAAAAGAAAGGCCTCCCCTTTAGCCATTACTGGACCCGCCACCCAGTGAGAAATCAGCCCTGGAGCCCCAGAGCTGCTTGTTACCACGGCATCACCCAGCCTATCCTGACCGGTTCTGTTTCAGATGCCAGGAGTGAGAAGTGGCCCATGTGGACAATCCCGAGTGGACGAGAACGCCAGCGTAGAGCCGGTGTCCAGCAGTGCCCGTGTGAAGACAACCGGGGACAGGAGCTCCGGTGGACACGTTTAGTCGGTTCACATTCCATTTATATCAATCACAACCCATCAAGCTGCAAATTTAATCGTTTTCCCGGAGGGTGGTGATTCTGTCCAGAAGGAGCCTCTCCCTTTATAGTTTACTCAATACTGCGGCAGGCTAATGTCCTGTTAAATACTGGCCCTCGGAGCTTGAGAAGAAAAAGGCACTTCCCAGAAACCAGGTTAAGTGGAGCTGACCGGTGGACCAGTGTTGTGCCACATCATTCCAGGGGACAGGCTGGGAGCCGTTTCCCTTCAAAACCAGACCCCCCTGTGAACATGCATCTATCAGGGCCCTGTCCAGAAGCCCCAGCCCAACAGGCACAGGAGAGGAGGCAGGTGCACTTTGCCCCTCCAACACAGAGGAGCAAGCCCCTGCCTCTGCCATCTGAGGCCAGAGCACTTCCAGGAAGAAAGTTGTGGCTGAGGCTGGGCAAGTTCCCAGAAGTGAAAGTTTTACTCCATCCCCAGCAGAAGCAAAGGGGACTCGGACTGAGGCTATAGCCGAGGCCACAGGAAGCTGACATAAATCTCCCTGACCCTGCGGGGCTGTGGGGCAACTGTCAGCATCCCTGCTGGCCCAGGGGCCTGGATACAAAAGCACCTTGCAAACGCACAGTGCAGATTGCCAGTATCTCAGCCACGCCCTCTAGGGTCCCTGTGCAGCACCCCAAGAATAAGGATGAAGATGAAGAAGCCTGCATTGAATTTTATTAAATGCGCACAGACCAAGAGGGAATGCGCCCACTCACCTGGGGGACGTGGCGTTGGACTCACGCCCAAACCGCCTTTTCCCGGAGATTTTGATTTCAGCCCAGGGCAAATGTTTGCTAGGGTCAGGAACAAGATGGTTTATTTAAGTTTAGTTCAGGGGCCCTGGTCCCAGCCCATGAGGACCACCCCCTGTGCTTGAAGGGACTGGAACCTGTGGGTCTGCACAGCAAGTAACACCAAAATGAGGGATATGCAAACTGCAGCCCACCCAGAGGCTGGGCTAGGGCAGGGGAGGGCAGTGAGGCTGAGGGGTGGGCAGGTAAGTCGGGGGTAAGCCACATCCAGACCCCGTGGAGTCCCCACCTCTACAGTGGTGATGAGGGTTGCAACCTGGTTGACAGTATCATGTTGTCATCCTTCCTGTGTCCTTCAGGGGGCAGCCAGCATTTCCGGGCATAGCCTTAGGGGAAGCCCAGGAGTTCCCAGAGCTTGACAAGAAACAGCATGTGGCCAGACACAGCAGCACCCTGGGTTTCAGCTCTGCCTCAACCCCTGTTCCTAGTTCTGGCTCCAACTCAGAAAGCGAGAGCTCCGTCCAGCTGCTCCAAGCCTGCCCTTGGGTGGGACACACGTGCTGAGCCATCTGCAGGCTGCCAGGCTTACAACCAAGGGGCTTCCTGCCCTGACGAACAGGGGGACGCTTCTTGCTTATTTTTACTCAGCTTCTTCCAGTGGGCACCTGCCCATTTGGGTGGCATCGGGCATTCATTTTGCCAGCATTTCAAGGGGGCACCCCCTTCTGGTCCTGGATGAAAGGTGGTGAAAGGCTTGGCGCGTTTGCTCCCGTGTGCCTGCTACCCTCAAGTGCTTCTGCTGTCCACCCAGTGCGGGGGCAGCACCAGGAATGACCCAGCACGTGAGAAACTACAGCCACTGGACACCCAGCCTCTGCACAGCGGTGCCACTGCCCTTGGAGCCAAGATGAACCAGCACAACCCATCCCGGCACAAATACAGCACCTTCTGCCTCATCCAGGGGCCCTAGAAATACTGGGGAACCCACGACCGCTACAAGGAACCCACCACATTTTTGAGGCTGCACATACAACATGAGGTATAGCCCAGAAACACCCCCAGAGTGACCCTTTCAAATGATAAAAGCCCAAGGAGCGCCAAAAAGTGTATTTCCAGTCACAGAAACCACGACTTCACACCAAGTTTAATCTGCCACCAACTAGCAAAACCTCAACAGAGGTCAAAATTTCTTCCTTCTCTACTGCACCTGATTTTTTTAAAGGAAGAAAAGATAAGTAGATTTTTAGTAGGAAATATATATGCTATCTTTGAGATTTTGAAGATATAAACGATTTCTTAAATGAGATCCAAAGAGTAGTGGTTACAAGAAAAAATATGGAGCATTTGAACTATGTTGTAATGGAGAGCATTTCTTCATCAGAACCCACCATAAAGAAAGTGAGAAGAGATTGGCTCAGTGCCCATAGCACAGTGGTTAAGTTGTCAGCCACATACACCAAGGGTGGTGGGTTTGAACCCTGCCTAGGACAGCTAAAAAAAAAAACAATGAAAACTGAAACAAAACATAGCCGGGCATTGTGGCAAGTGCCAGTAGTCCTAGCTACTTGGGAGGCCGAGGCAAGAAAATCGCTTGAGCCCAAGAGTTGGAGGTTGCTGTGAGCTGTGATGCTACAAGTACTCTACAGAGGGCAACATAGCCAGACTCCTGTCTAAAAAAAAAAAAAAAAAAGAAAGTAAGTAAGAAGAGGTTTACAAACCATAGCCACCAAAGGATTGGTTGTCAAACATGTATGAATAATTCCTAGAAATCAGTAAGAAAAGGATAACAATACAATAGGAAGATAGACAAAAGGCATGACCCACCATAGCATGGAGGAGAAAATATGGTCCAGACAAATACAAAAGGTACTCAGCCTCAGTCATGATGAGAAGTGTAAATCAAAGGCACAGCAATTGAGCCCACGTAAGTAGCAGAACTTTAAAAGTCCAACAGCACCAAGTGTGAGTGAGGACTCGGACCCACAATATCCCTAATGTGTTCCCTGTGGGGATGTAAACTGGTACAGCTTCATTCAAAAATACTTTGCTGCTAAGTCTTAGAATTGGACAATCATATACATTGTGATCCAGAGATTTTTGCCTCCAAGTGGCAAACATTTGCTGCTGTGCACCAGAGAATGAGGAAACAAAAGCCCAACACAGCTTCAAGCACGCAGCCTGGAAACACGAGTGTTCCCATTAACAGGAGAGGGGAGGAAAGTGCAGCAGGACAGTCTCAGGAGAGAACATCACACAGGGGCTTCCATCAGGAGTCAAAGTGCATGAACACAGCCACAAGCACTGAAAAATGAGTCTTAGCACCTACTGGTGGAAAAAAGAAAGTCCCAAAAGCTCATATGTAATACTGTGTTTCCCCGAAAATAAGACCTACCCCAAAATAAGCCCTAGCAGGATTTCTACAGGCCTACCCCGATAATAAGACCTAGGGATGGGCATGGCTATGCAGCATATCTGCATAGCCACACCATGCATTTCATCATGGAGAATAAGACATCCCCTGAAAATAAGCCCTAGTGTGTCTTCTTGAGAAAAAATAAATATAAGACAATATCTTATTTTTGGAGAAACATGGTATAATACCCTTTCTATAAAGTTAAAACCAAAGTAAACCAATATAGAGAGCAGTGGTTCTCAACCCGTGGGTCGTGACCCCTTTTTGACAATGAAAATACATTGCAGCATTAGGAAGGTTGAGAACCACTGATATAGAGGATGGATGGATAGACAAACAGACTTCTTAAGAAAACATACAAATAAGATGAAACTATCTAAAAAGGGCAGCAAGAGTGATGCACATGGGTACAGGACCACGGTCACCTTGGTGTGGGGAGCAGAGGTTTGGGGAGGCCACAGGCGGGTGAAGGTGACTTTGCAAACTGAGCCGTGGGTTAGGGCAGTTACTGCCCTGTCAGGGGAGAATGAATGAATGATGCCAGGCACGGATCAATGACAGTGGCAATCAGGAACAAGGGCAGCGATTCACCAATTCTCTGCAGGTGAAGTTAAAAACAAAGGAGGAAAAGGGTCCTACCAGAGATTCAGTTTTCTTTTTCTTTTTTTTTTTTTTTTTTGAGTCAGAGCCTCCCTCTGTCACCCTGGTAGAGTGCAATGGCGTCATAGCTCACAGCAACCTCAAACTCCTGGGCTCCAGTGATCCTCCTGCCTCACCCTCTCAAGTAACTGGAACTACTGGTGCCTGCTATAACGCTGGGCTAGATTTCTATTTTTAGTACAGACAGGGTCTCACCCTTACACAGGCTGGTCTCAAACTCCTAAGCTCAAGGGATCCACCCACCTTGGCCTCCTAGAGTGCTGGGCTTATAGGTGTGAGCCACCACGACAGGCCATCTATCAGGGATTTGTATTAAAACAAAAACAAAATGACAGCCTTCCCTTACCACTGCCCCTGAGACAAATTCATATCTAACTGAACCTCCCACCTACCTAGAGCCTGCAAACGGCTGTCCACAGCCACATCTGACTACAGGCATCCTGGATTTGGCCTGCACAAGGATTTTTATTATCACTTTACAATATCAGAAACTCTCACGTAGCAGTCCAAATTTCTGGCTTCTCAAAAAATCCTACTCTGCAGCCACATGGGGCCCACATTCCCACGTGGTGACAATTGGTGGGTGCTAAGGAACAGCCCCCCTGTGACAGAGCACAGGTCTCCCTGCTTTCCTGCGAGCCCTACCTCTCCCTGTCACCCACTCACCTACCTCCTCACGCAGGCGCTGGCCTCTGGGCGCCTGTGGGCAGATGAACTACCACCCAGGACTTCCTCTGCCTTTGCCCCCAACAGCTTCTCCCAGCTGTGGTCGCTCTGCTAGCTGCCTGGGGCCAGAAGACATTGTAGCCATTCAGAATGTTCCTCCAAGAGGAATGAAGAAATAAAGTTTAGAGTTAACCAGGTAATTGACGTTTCCCAACATCACGCATCCAGTTTTGATTGAAGAGCACAGGAAAGAAGCTAAATTGGGTTGCAGATAACCTGAGTTTTCCTTTCCTGGTTAATGTTGGTTTTTATTTTTCTGTGCTTTCTTGGGGTAAACTAACATACTCTTATATAACTGATTCATTCCATTTACAACTAGACATACTTGCACTCCCTAAATACCCCAAGACTTGGCCTTATTGTTCTAGCCCCCTTCATTGTAGCTTCTAAGCACCTCCCAAGTAAAATTTTGCTCCTCCCCAAATAGCTTCTCCAAACTGTGTCCTGGTGAACCTGTGCTTTTAACTTCTCAGAACGTTAATTCTCATAGAATGAGATGTCGGTTTTACAAGGGAGTCTCTCCTTTATCAGCAAAAACTGATTCCCTTTGACTGATTAATTGTCCTTAGAACTGTCAAAGACGCCCGGACTAGGAGCCCCAGCTTGGAGGAGGCAGCCAGGCAGTGTGGCGATGCAGGGCACTCCTGGGCTGGGGAAGCCAGGAGATTACAAATGCACAAATAATTAATTCAAATCGATATGGCGAGGGGTTCAGGCTGAGAGACATTCAATTATGTTGTTCAAAGAGAAGATGCAGATCTTCAGTGAGCCTGCTCCACGCGGCAAATAATAGAGCATTTTTAATTTGTGCAGCAGGGATGTTAATCTTTTGCTGTGTAATCCAGTCCTTGGGGAGCACCATAAATACGTGGGCCTGTGCGGGTGAAGCTCCCTGCGGAAGGCACTCAATCAATTCAGCTCCGGCTTTCCTGCCTGTCTTTTTATGTCAATCTCTCAACACACAATTAGGAAATATATGATAGACTAATAAAGGATGGATGGATGAGTGGGTGGGTGGATGGATGGATGGATGGATGGATGGATGGATGGATGGATGGGTGAGTGGGTGGATGAGTGGGTGGATGGATGGACAGGTGAGTGGATGGATGGATGGATGAATGAGTGGGTGGATGAGTGGGTGGATGGATGGATGGGTGAGTGGACGGATGGATGAGTGGATGGATGGATGGATGGATGAACGGATAGATGGATGAGTGGGTGGATGGATGGATGGATGGATGAGTGGGTGGGTGAGTGGGTGGATGGATGGATGG